>CM052245.1:632981-910705 GCA_028455795.1 Lasioglossum marginatum
ATCCGCAGTCTATCAAGCTTGTTCTTTCCTTATTAAATATGTCATTACAACGATTATAAATGTTAGATAAAATCAGCAGGGGATAATAATGAAGAACCAAAATTGAATTCAATGGAAGATGTGTATAAAGAATTTAATCAGTTCGCAAACAAGTCGGGAATAAAAGAGTTTCGTTGTAGCACGGTTACAAAACATTATGCTTTCGAGCAGGAAGGTACTCCGTTAGTGTCTGAATACTTGGAGGTGAGGTATTCGGCACATTATCCAGTTATGCCCTCAGATTATTCTGGGCCATCGATAGAACGCGTATTCGGGACAACAGTAAATGCTTTGGAAATGCTTGTAATAGAAAGAAATATTAAAGGTCCATGTTGGCTGGACATGAAATGTCCATTGCCAACTGGTGTGCAGACTAGTTGGTGTAAAATAAAGGTATAACAATTTAATGTATTGATATATGCATATCTAAGGAAAGTTTTAACGCTCAACAAGTTGTTTAACGAAACAGGTAAATTGCATGAAGATGGAAAACATATCAGTTTGTTCCGAGAGTCAAGCTCTACCACCATTAGGAATAATAACTTTAAACGTGCGGACATCGTTGAACTCTAAAACGCAACAGAATGAAGTTGTCATGGTTGCAGTATTAATACATCATAAATTTCATGTCGATAAAGAACCTCCTAAACCACCATTTCAGCAACATATTTGTTGTACGTTAATGTACATACTTTGAATTTTAATGTTGCCTTCGATGTTCAATATTATAACGTTTGGTATTCTATTGTAGTAATCACGCATCCGCGTGATACTCCTTGGCCGAGGCAAGCGCGGGAAATGCTCTCTAACATTTCATACACCAAAGTAATGAAATTTGATACCGAAGTGGAGTTGCTTGAAGAATTGCTAAAGATAGTGAACACAGCAGATTCGGATTTGTTAATTGGATATGATTGCGGCTTTCAATTTGACATATTGATGCACAGAATGTTCACTTTGAAAGTTCCAAATTGGAGTAGACTTGGAAGACTAAGACGCTCCATGCCTCCCTTAATTAAGGTATATTGAAGAACTCTGTTTATACAAGGTATCCCCTCTTAAAAATTTGTAAATTTTTAGTACTCAAGGTCACGCGAAGGTCATAACATTGTAAGTCATTAATTTCGTCTTGACTTCAGTTATCAGGTCATAGTAATAAAAATATGTAGCGGAGATGTCCCTGTACGTAGCCAATATGATTTTAGTAAAGATTTAATTAAAGTAAAATTGATTTCAGGGAAAGATCAGTATAAATCAAGTACTGGCTGGTCGCCCTATGTGTGATATACAAATTTCAGCTAAGGAATTGAACCTGAAAGTTAGGAGTTACGACCTGCAATCTCTCTGCACAGCGGTAAATATTTTATAAATATTTGACTAATATTTTTCACAGAGAAAACTAGAAGAAAATTAAATCCACGATTTGTTACCGCAGGTATTAAAGAAAAAGGAAAATGAATGCAAGGAAATAAAGCCTGGCGAATGTGCAGCATTTTATGCTACAACAAATAAAATAGATAATCTAATTAAAATAACACTCACTGAGGCATTGTATATTCTCTCTATTGTACTTGAACTTAATGTTCTTCCGCTTGCATTACAAATTACGTGCATTGCCGGTAAGTATGCAAATAATGAAAGCATGTATTCGTTCTTTTCATAACGTGTGCACATATTTTTCTACAGGAAATATTATATCAAGAACGTTAACGGCAGGGCGCGCAGAAAGAAATGAATATTTATTACTACATGCTTTTCACGTGAAAAATTATGTAACACCGGATAAGCATGTTACAAAGAAAGGAAAAAACGCTGGAAACAATGGTATAACTTTTTAATACATTAAATTTTGTTTAAATATGACTAATACTGGATTATGTTTAGAAAATACTGGGAGAAAAAAGGCAGCTTATGCTGGAGGTTTAGTTCTGGAACCGAAAAAAGGATTTTACGATAAATTAATTTTATTGATGGATTTCAATTCTTTGTATCCCAGTATAATCCAAGAGTACAATTTATGTTTCACTACTGTGCCTGGCGCTGCATATGCTGATAGCGGGGTAAATATATTTATTATCATTTAATGAATGTTCAGTCTTTCTATGAATAAATACGCTTGTAGGATTTAGCTATTCCCGAATCAAATCTAGAGCCCGGAGTAATTCCAACAGAAATTCGGAAATTGGTCGAGAGTAGAATAGAAGTGAAAAAATTAATGAAAGCGCCGAATATTTCACCTGAATTGAAAATGCAATATAACATTAGGCAGTTGGCTTTGAAACTGACTGCTAATTCCATGTATGGTTGTTTAGGTGCGACTCATTGTAGATTTTATGCTAAAGGACTTGCTGCTCTAGTAACAGGTAAAATGTGAATTAAATTTGCTTGATCATATTACTATCTCTGTACAAAATGTGAAAAATCCTTACAGCTAAAGGCCGAGAAATTTTACAACTCACGAAGAATCTCGTTGAAAAATTGAATTACGATGTTATATACGGAGACACCGATTCTATAATGATAAATACTAATTCGGTAGAGTATGAGGAGGTTTTTTCTGTTGGCAAGAAGGTAAATATTTAATGTTTGTCATATATACATCTTTATCAATATAGTTACATTTAAAAACGAAATGGTCTTCCAGATCAAACAAGAGGTGAACAAATTGTACAAACGAGTGGAATTAGATATCGATGGCGTGTTTCGTTATTTGCTACTTCTGCAGAAGAAGAAATATGCTGCAGTTACAATGACAAAATTACCTAACGGGCAGATCGAATTAACACAAGAACATAAGGGTTTGGACATCGTGAGAAGAGATTGGTGTCAGCTAGCCTGCGATGTTGGAAAGTCAGTAAAAAAAGTGGATAATGTATTGAAAAAATATTTTCTATCTTGCAATTACTGTACATTTAAATACTTCACAGAAAAATCTTGGATCAGTTACTTTCTGATCAACCAAATGAGAACCGGCTGGAACAGATTTTCCTTATGTTGCAAAACGTAGCGAAAAATGTTCGAGACAATCAAGCTTCTCTATCGTCGTTAGTCATTACGAAACAGTTGTCGAAAAATCCAAACGATTATCCTGATAAGAAGCAAGCTCACGTGCAAGTTGCTTTAAGATTAAATAAGGAAGGTGGTAGAATGTGGAAAGCTGGGGATACTGTTCCATACATTATATGTGATGTTCGTATTCATTAATATCCTTAACGTTGCTCAGGATAATAAATATATTAATGTTATCGCACTGGTTCGATCATATATATTTATTATTAACAACTCTACGATCGATATAAGGAAATATGTTATTCAGGATGTTTGATATTATATATTGGTAAATTTCTTTTTACATAGGATGGAACGGAGAAGTCTGCAACTGAAAGAGCATATCACATCGACGAATATAAAAAGAGCAATTCTTTAAAAATCGATGTTAATTATTATTTACTGAGTCAAGTGTTTCCAATCGCGTTGAGAATCTGTGAACCAATCGAAGGAATCGATGATGTGCTGTTAGCTCAGAACTTGGGTAAAATTTGAATTTCAATGTGCGAAATCAATGGTCAGACAAGAATTGTATAAAACAATATATTTTTTATAGGTTTGGAGAACGTATATAAATCTAAAAGAGTAATACACGAGGAAGAGGGCAACGACATACCACTGTTAGTAAATGACGATAGATTTAGATTTTGTCTGCCATTAAAATTTAAGTGCATAGATGAAAAATGCCAATCCGAAATCATGATAAAAGACATTATAAACGAAACGGTAAGGTGACACGAAATTCTATTTTTTTTATAATTCTATTTTTTGAATAATTCATTGAGAAAAAAAGAATTATTTTATAGCCCAACGGTAATCAGTTATCACTTGCATCGTGTTCAAACACAGACTGCACAGTACAACCATGGACGTATGCAAACGCTATACAAAATGCAATGACATTAGCTGTACGAGAAGCAATTACAGAATATTATACTGGTTTGTTAGAATGCGAGAATCCGTTATGTGGTGAACGAACGCAAGCGCTTCCATTAGGGTTTCACAAAAAATATCCAACTTGCAGGAAATGCGGAGACGCTAATTTACATAGAGTGGTGAGTTTGAAATTATACTTCCTCCGTTTTGCCAAGTGTATTAAAAACTACAGTGCTGTCTTAATTTATAGTTTTCAGAAACGAAACTTTACAATCAGATGTGTTTTTATCTTCATCTATTTGATGCGAGTCAATCAAAGTACAAAAGTACGTGTTCAAAAATTTTCCGAATACTAAGAAATACAAGAAAAAAATTGTACAATTACAAAATTTTTGAAGAAACGTAAAAAGTGCTATTTATGTGCTTTCAGACTTGTTAGCTCAATATCCACAAGGTATGAGAGCAGCATACGATAGTTTAAAAGAAGCAGTGGAAAAGATATTGAAACGAAATGCATTTTCCGTTGTATGCTTGGATACGATATTTTCAAGTATGAATTCGCAACGCTCATCAACAGGCCTAAACACGGGTATTTTGGACATATCTGACGGATCGGACGATGAGATTTGGTAAGTCTATTTTTGGTATGCATATTATAAATTTCTACTATTAGAATGATTTTTTATTCTTTTTTTATAGATTTGTGAATTTTTATGTTACATATACAAGCATTTTCGTGATTGTACATTTCATAAACATGAATGCTTGCAACGATTAAAATATAAATCATTTTTTAAATATTTACATAAATATTCAGTCTTTTGAAGTAAAAATAGAAAAATAGTAAGAATGAGAAAAAATCGAAACGTATGTAGAGATACACATACGTTTTAATTTATTATACATTTATTTATTAGATACTATAGGATTTAAATGTATTATACATAAGTTAAATAATGCTGTCGTCAATCGGCAGTATTATATAAAATATTTAAATATGAAAACTATTACATAACTACCTTATTCGAATGTTAGGTACAGATACGAGGGAACATTTGAAAATAATTTATTTTTGTATATTTGTATGAAAAATACATAATTTATCATGGTAAATAGATCATTTATTATATTCTTAAGAAATATAAATTTACCCATATTCTATCTTTTTTGGTATACACTGAAATTATATAATGTTATGTTTTAAACGGTGGTAAACCGAACATTTCTGGTTTGAAGTCTTCAAGACTGTTTATTATCAATGTTGGATTTTCAATGTATTGTTTCGGTAACATTGCATCAGGAACCATAACAACTTGCATGCCAGCACTAAGAGCTGCTTTTACTCCGTTTGGAGCATCTTCGAATACAAGGCACTAAACATGTAACACACAGATTGAGATTAGTTATAAAATCATTTTAAGGAAGATTGTACATAGATTACTGTATAACAAACCTTTGAAGGATCAGGACTGTCGGAAAAACGTTTAGCAGCCACCAGGAAAATGTCTGGTGCTGGTTTACCACTCGTAACTTCAGGATCAGAACTCCCAAACACCTTATGCTCAAATAGATCGAATATTTCTGTCCATTTTTGGGTTTTCAAATCAAAACTCTCTTTACTCGAACTTGTAGCTAATGCCATTGGAATATTATATTCCTTCAAATGTCTCAATAGTCGTTCTGCACCTATTTATGAATCATAGAGAATATTAAATTCAGCAATAATTCCTACTAGAGGTGTGCGAGAACCCAATTATACCTTGAATATTCTATATCTTGAATTCTACCTTGAATATTTCCGTTACTTGTAATAATATGAAAAAATGATATATACAAAAGTTGCATGGTATAGAGGGGAAAATATTGTGATATCAACACTTTTTATGTTTCGTGAAGATGTTTCATACATTTGAAGATCACCTTGATTTCTTTACATGGAAAGACCTACATTTTGTATCACGAATTGATAGAGTATCAAATTCTGCGTGAAAATATGCAGAACCATGCAACTTATGCATATATATCATTTTTTTATATTATTAGAAGTAACAGAACTATTCAAGATGGACAAAGTTATTGCCCCACCTTGTATAAGATTCGTTGTTAACCGAATTGTCATTAAGCGATGCATGACTGTATTTGCATTTATTACCTGGCATTAGGTTCGCAGTAGGAAACAATTCTTGGTATATTTGGACAACCTCGGTCTCAAATTCTTCTGTTGTCATCGGTAAAGATAACATTTCAACTACCGCTCTGATAGAAGCGGTACTTTTGAAGCCCATAGTCTTTGCTTTATGCTCCCATGTAAATTCTTTGCCATAACGATTTGATATAAGATTAAAAGCTTTCAAGTACAGCAGTTCCGTATCTATTAAGTTTCGATAAAAGAAATATTCAATGTTATTAACGCAGGGGATAAACTACCTAATCTATTCACTTAAAAACAACGATTTGTAAACCATATGTGAAGCATAAACTTCCCCAAAAGATTAGAAGTGAAGCACATGCGAACTCACACATGATGAGTGTTTTTTTACCCCCTTCATCGACTGTAGAATCCGCTCATACAGATGTGTAGAATATTTTAATATATTTTCTCCATATTTCATAATAATTGCCATTGTGATTTTATGCATTACTATACGTGCATGGATAAAACAAAATTACTATCTTCATATAAATAAACATAAACTTATCTACAGGTTAACTAAGGATGCAAATGTCTTATAATGATGTTGGATTCGATGAAAGAAAAAAAAAATGAACATTTATAAGTAACCCTGTCTAACCGTAACTGTTGAGCCGGGCTATTTCTTTAACGAAATCATTTTACAATTAGTTCAGAATATGTTAAATTATAAAGAACAACTTCATATATATATAATACAGAACAAATTAAATTGCCTACCAAGCAGCAGTCCATCCATATCAAAAATGCAATGTGTAACATTCTTTAATTGATTTTTTGACATTTTACAATGTTCTTTCCTAATTCCTTAGTTATCAGCAACTGATGTCGATCTATTGATAAAAAATAATTTGATCTACCGCTGCAAAGTACAATTCGTACTTTGTCAAGTCAAACTGAGTCAAACTGGTCAAACTCGAACTGACTGGTTGATAAATTTTCCACACTGAATTGTGGCGCCAATTATGCAACATATGAAATTCTGCTGAAATATAGGTTAGGAATGATAGGACAAGTACGAGGGCACGGTGCCCGTGGACGAGGTCAGAGAGGATACCTCTCTGATGAGGTATAAGATCCTTAGTTCTTACACCTTATACCTTGTCTCTGATTAGGATTTCTTTCACTGACCGTACACATGCACAGAACACTGTGCAACGTACATAAAATTGATCAAATCAAATTGTAACGGATATATTGTAGATAATACCATAATTATAAATTAATTAAGAGTAGACTGCGGATCGTTATGCATTTATGAAGAAATTAGTTGGGTGGAATATAAAACAATAAAAGATTTGATAATTCAAAAATCTTGTAACGTTGCTTTTAATGTACCAAAAGGGGGTAGATTCGTTTTCAGAATTGCAAGGGTTCGGGTGTATAATGCAAAGATGGGATTTTTCAATAGCCAAAAGCGCTAGATAAAAGATCGATCTAAACCGCAGTCACCCTCAAAAGTCCTATTTTTACGTTTTGCAAGGCGTAATTTGCATTATTCGAAAGCATGTATATATATATATATTATATATACACAGCTTTATGCTTCCGAACAATGCATATTACACTGCCGAATAATGAAAATTACGCTTCGTAATTGCGCTTTTGACTACTGAAAAACCCCATTTTTGCATTGTTGAGAAATGAGAAGGCGCATGCCGCACTCTTGCAATCCTGGAAACGAGAATCTACGGATGAAATCAATTTTTATGTTATTCTTGCTTCCCACATTCAATGCAAAACATTTTTATTTTGCATAAAGATCTACAGTCCAATTATGAGTAATAACTACAATTTTTGTTTAAACTACCTCTCAGTCAATTAATCTACATAATTGTTGGCAGAGAGGAAATTTCCTTTCTGCTGTTGGCTATGAATATATTTTAAATCTCGCGCCACTGAGATCAACGCGCTTTGGTTGAATGAACTGGAAGAAACATTTTTAAATGCTTACAGGTATGCTAATTATGCCGAATATTACATTGATCAAATTTTAGTATTATTAAATGATACAGGTTTTTATTAAAACCAATCGAATTTCAGTCAGAATTTTACTTCTATAGATTATTAATAACTAATATATACATATAGCTTTTGGACATAACCTACCTTTAACTCTTTCTCAATATCATATTATATCACTGCAGTAGTAAAAATATTTGTTTACCAACAGCTGTGAAGTGATTAATCTACTGAAAACTGTGTACATAGTAATTAAAAAGCAGCTATAATGTCTGCTCTAATTAAATTTGTGAAAGTGCCGCAAAATTTGCATTCGTTCAAACAAATTCTCGTCGCGAGAAGAAATGCAAGTTTTTCGTCGGCAGCACGTCCAACAGGAAGAACTATACTGAAAGCAAGTTTAATTGGAATTTCTGTCGGTGTACTTACCACATCGGGTTATTCTATGTATACTAGCATACAAAATTCCAAAACCTATCATCTCGAAGGAAAGGTTCAGAAAATTGAAGCATTGAAAGAGAAACCGCAAGTAAAAGTTTCAAGACAGGTTTGTCAAATTTAATATTAAGTACAATGTTCGCACAGCTTATGTATAAAATATCTATAAATACTGTCAACAAACATTGTAATATGTTATTTCTGTTTCAGATTATTTCACCAACAGACACAAGTGAGCTAAAGTTAACTCTCTTTCAGTATCAAACTTGTCCGTTCTGCTGTAAGGTAACACGAGTATACTCATTATACTGAAACTATATTTGCACTGAAGCAACATACGGCAACTTTTCATTCGGTAAAATGAGAAGAAGGCAACAAGAGCCGACAAAAAGTTGTTCAATGTTGCTTCAGTATGGACATAGCTTAAGGTATACAGTGTTTTCTCGATAATTGCCCAAAACACGGGTCTGACCAGGGATACTATTCTTTGACTTTTGCCAAATGTAGAAAAGGACAGCGAAACTCGAGAGACCTAGGTAGCTGAGAAGTGTAAACATAATTATTCCAATAACAAAACCTCTTTATTTTTCTAATGAAAATGATACCAAGTATGATATAATTCCAATTATATTTACTTGCGTAATGAACGATGAAAGTTTTGGATGCAAAGAAGAATAGCATATGGGAAAGAAAGAAATGGAGAATCACGGCGCATGTTCTTCCTTGCGTTCGAAGCTTTCATCATTCATTACACAAGTAAATATCATCAAAATTGTATCATAATTGTTCTGGGACAATCAAAGGTCAGACATTTGGAACATTTATCGAGAAAATACTGTACTTTGCATTTCACACAAGCAAAACGAACAATTGCAATAGAATTAATAAGAAACGTGTTACAGGTCAGGGTTTTTTTGGATTACTATGGACTCTCTTACGACGTTGTGGAAGTAGATCCAGTATTAAGGAAAGAAATATCATGGTCGTCTTACAAGAAAGTACCAATACTTTTGACTGAAACCGTGTCTGGTTATCAGCCTTTGAACGAAAGCTCGATGATTATTTCACTTCTTGCATCGCATTTGAAAGATAAGTCGCAGAAAGTGGATGAGCTAATGAGCTATTATCCAAGCATAGCGATGCATGATAAAGATGATAAACTCAAATATGAAATTATGAATAAGTATTACCTAATGTATAAAGATAGTTTGCCAGAAAACAAGAACTTTAATGATATTATGTAAGTTGTCTCGTATGAATAAGTTTTTCTAATATTAACCCATAGCGCTCAAGTGGCAACTCTGAGGCACCACTAAAAATTGCTATACATTATTCAAAATGTTTTACATTGTTGAATTTGAAATCTATCACGTCCGATTTAGCTGAAATTTTGAAGATAGTCTCAGTTTATATAAAAACGATGTTGACAAAATTTTTAAAAACTCAGACGAAAAATTCTTCTCGCAAATATTGTTTTTATTTAAAAAGAACTTGTTTTAGCAAAATCAAAGCATAGTTTTCAAAATTACAGGGAGTGACACTCAAATGATAAAAATATTCCTCGCAAAATTTTGGGCCTTGAATTTCGAGCCGAGTTTTATAGTTAGTATAAAACACAATTAAATTGATTTTTACAGAGAAGAGCGTAAATGGAGAAAATGGGCAGATGATACGCTTGTCCACACCCTTTCACCAAATGTATACAGAACACTTGATGAGGCCTACAATACATTTAACTGGTTCTCAAAAGTATAACTAATTTATTGCGTCTCCACGATATTGAAATTAGAATACGAACTAACACATTTTTATATACTAGGTTGGTCACTGGGAAGAATATTTCCCAGCCTGGGAGAGATCTATAATGATAAATATAGGTGCTTTAGCTATGTGGTTGATTTCAAAACGTTTAAAAAAGAGGCACGACCTTAAAGAAGACGTCCGACAGTCCTTTTATGATGATGTGAATAAATGGTTACGAGCTATTAAACAACGTGGCGGCAAATTTATGGGAGGAGATCAGCCTAACTTGGCAGACCTTGCTGTCTATGGAATTTTAAAGAGTATAGAAGGGTGTAAAGCTTTCCAAGATGCCTTAGACAACACAAAACTGAATACATGGTTCAGTGCTATGACGAAAGAAGTGGAAGCTCATTCTGGGAGGAAGTATCTTGTCAATTAGGTAGTATAAATTTATTAATTGTATCTTACTTCGTTCTCTCCGCAGTAATTTGTATTAGTTGAATCATTTTCAATAAGATCACTGCATTTAAATTAACAACAAGGTGTTGTTTTGTTCATACTTTGAGTGAAATAACATTTTATGAAAAAGACGTACAGCTGAATTTTTGACGAAATAATGTAAATAATAATTTATTAACGTATCACTGTAAAAATATGAGTTATACAATTGCATTTCACATATTATGTATATAATACACAGTTTTATTGTATATAAAACTAATAAATATGGTAAAAATACGAATATTACAAGCTTCAGTCCTATGAGTTTATTATCAACTAATTTTTGAATATTGGTAGATTTTAGAAACGTTTTTTCATTTATGCTGTACAAGGTATTTGACGATATGTTAACGAGAATCCTCTATTCTCCAAGTCGAGTGTTTCATTTCCGTCCGTGACAACATATAATACAAATGGTTTTGAAAATGCTAAAATAAGAAAATCATTAAAGTGCTGTACATAAACATTCTTTATCAAAATCGATTGCAATACTACACTTACATGTTTTTGTTGTAAAAGCATTTCCACAAAATCGATCTGAACCGATTGCCATACCATTTTGAAACGGATGAGGAACAATAACAAAGTCAGTGGTACAGTTTGCTCCTATTTGTTCAGAATCTGCTACGCCTATTCGCAAGTTAAGAATACAAAAATGTCACTATTACTAAATCAAATTTTGTTACGTGTTATTTTACCTATTAAATTGTCATCCACAGAACCAGTATCTCCAGAAACGGAAAACGAATTATTAGTCGTTTGTGACCATTCTATGGCACAATATCCTTGAGCCATTCTTACGCATACACCATAATTCGTATTTGCTATTTGTCGTGTAGCGGCGCCTGGCGCTGAATTTACAATTAATAATTAAGTAACAGTTTCTCAGAATTTTTATTAATTAAAATCTATTATAGTACCTCTTGGATTTGGTGATCTACCATAATTAAAACTCTGAACAACGTCTGAAGTACCAGTATAATATTGCAAACATCCGTTTGGTGCTATTCGAAAAAAATATAAAAATGTTAGAATCGCTTATTAAAAATTGCGTCATACTTATATGTACCTCTGGATGGGGAGTCACATGGTATCTGTTGAATTCTTATGTTCCAACGACGATCTGTACTGTACTCGGAATTAGTATCGATTGACAGCATAATTGGTGTTGCACCATTGAAATCCATATATACTGCAAATGTGAAGAATATCTTTTTTACAGCAAACAATTTGAAAGCAATAAGAAATAATAAACTTTGTAATATTTTACAAAGATTTTCTATTATGTTATTTTCTTTTTTGTTACCATGTTGATTCGCATTTTCACCGCAAATTCGAGGTACAGACGTCGACGATCCAGAAACCAAAAAGAGATCGAAATCACAAATTCCATCGATATTTGGGAAAGCAAGACAAAATTCTAAGAAGTCCAAGCGTAGCTGAAATGAAAATATTTATAAAATAATCGAGTAATGCTGATAGTATTGCAAACACTTTTCTTGAATGCATACCTGGCAGATATTTGAGTTACAACGCTGCACTGTTATTGTACATCGTCCTGTCCCATCATAAGTCATTGGATATTTTGGATTTGTAAAATATGTATTGTTTAGGTTTGTAGTAGATCCGCATGATTTTTGAACTAGAAAAATCATTGGTACAACATCGAAGGGGAACATTTTCAATTTACAAATTTCAGTTAAGAGAGCAATGATCTAATTACTCACAGACACAACAAATGCCAAGTCCATTTGCACAACTACCAGTTGCAGTTCCTCCGTATTCACGACATTCTCTTCTTGTAAAACAAGTGCCATTTAAATTATTGCTAGCCAGGCATTGTGAATTTGCAAAACGGACTACACTGAACAGCGGGAAAACTGTTTGAAAATTTATATTGATAATTCTGTGATTTTCCATAACATTCTTATTATAAAATCCAGTATATTATTCACATAATATTTTAAATGTACAAATTTCCCGCCAAAAGATACTTACACCTTGGGCGAATATTCAAATCTTGGACATCCAAAACATTATTATTATCCAAACGACATTTAACCGAGTTTTCAAAGAGAAAAATCATTACAAGAACTGCACGCAACATCTTTCAGTTTATAACTGGTTGAAAGATACGCGATCCTTCCAAAGATTTAGTTTAACGGTACCAAAGGAACCAGACAATTAGCACTCACAGAAAGACAAACATAACTGTCCTGTCAATTTACCTAGCGAAGAACAAGTTTAGTTCAAGAAATAGCAAATCAAAATCGTAATTCTTCAAAGACGTTTATGTTTTGGTTCATAATTTTTTGGTTGAATTTTTATCTAGTTCTCTCAAACAAAAGAAATAGCAGTACATTCTACATATTTTAAATTATCTTTATTGCACAAAAATACTATAAATTAAAAAGATAAAAATTGTTTGAAATCTCAAAATTTTGTACATTTTTTCACTGTTTTTATGTATATGTATATATATAGCTTATAGTAGTAGAATAATTTTAATCAGAAGACTTATTCACTGCTCTGCAAAATGGACAATGCCCATATCGCAATAAAGCCAGTTCATAATCATCCGAATGAAAGAGCTGAAAAAATGTATACAATTGTTATCTATGATTCACACTGATTCTAAATAATTTGTGTGCGGGTTTCGTACCTTTAGACAAGATTTACAGAAAGTAATTTGTAGATCAGGCAATAGATTTTTGAAATAACGTATCTTGAATGGTTTTGGCCACTTAATGATTAATACGGTGCATGGATCCATACTCTTTAAAACATTTCTTCCCACGATTATAGTAGAAGTACTTGATTTTTCCTACAATATCAAATTAATTGTGGATAATTAAGGATATAATTAATTATATAAATGGAAAAAAAATATTCATATACATGGTAGTACCTCGTACTTTACTAAACGTGCAGTAAATAAGTCTACTTCCGGAGCGATGGTAAGCTGATCATTATCAATCATATTATCAGACGAAGATAAAGACTCGTTTATTAATTTTTCTGCCTCTTCGTCTGAAATATCTTCTTCCAATTCGAATTCAACTAAGGGTAGAATCTCTAAAACAATATATTACTTAAAAATACCCCAAGATTGTTTTATACTAAATTCTTTCAGAATGAAATATAACATACCGAACATTACAAAGGAATATTGAAATTTTAATTTACACTGTACACATTGTCCCTGAGTGTCCGATGATAATAAAGGATTAAAAGTCGAACATTTGTAACAAAGTGGTAAAAGTTCTTCAGGATCTCTGTAAGAGGAAGCTCTGGCCAATAAATTAGAAGTTTCTAGTTGGCCGAGTTGACTAGCTGGAATTTTTGTTTTGCGCAGCTTTTCAAGTAACTGCATGGTCAATTTGTTTGCACCAAGCAGAGAAGCCTGTTTCAGTAGCGTGTACATTATAGTAAATTTAGAAATTCCTTCGACTTGAATATTTTGTGTCTTCGTTAATAGAAATCGCGAAATGTTGAAAAGAGCCTCTGGCATTAATGATGTGAATGGTTCTTCCTAAAAAATGGAATTAATAATTTAATATTCTTAATTGTCTTCAAATAATCGTAATCACTCTTTTTAACTTACAACATATTTGTGAATCTCGTGATAAGCATAGTAAACGTCAGCCTTCTCATAATACTGTAAGAAAAGTCTTTTTAATTCATCGGTGCTTTTATCAAGATTTAAGCTAATTTGAGAGAGGAGCCAGTAAAAGTAGGAAGCATCGCGAAATCTTCTCTCGGCAACTGCATTTTTTGCCAACCTTGTCAACACCATTATTGACTCTTCAGATTGTCCAGCTATTTGAAATGCTAAAAGAATGTGTCAAAAAATATTTTAATCCAACTGTAAAGAAACAAATTAAAGAAATAAAGGAAAAGATTATTGCTAAAATAATTGCATTTACCTTCTTGAGCTTCAGAAAAATGGCCCGTTTCTGCCAACCATCTGGCATATGGTCCGTAGATTCTTGCTCTCAATTTTGGATTTCTTTCAGCCAGTTCGAAAGCTTCTGGCCATGCTTGAGCATCCACTAGAACATCCGCTACATCAGGATCGTCTCCTAAACGACTAAAAATTTCAGCAGCACCGTGTGTTGCGCCCAATTTCTTCAATTTCTTAGCGATTATAGTCAAATTATCTCTGTCTGATTTATCAAGCTGTCTGCCGACTTTAATTAACATATCGATCCAACCATATTCTGCAATTATATTAATGGCACGATCTACGTCTCCTGCTGACAGAAACGTTTCTGCTGCGGCACGCGGTTCTCCAAGACTTTTCGCCCATTCTGCTCTTTTGCGAAGTAGTATTGTACGATCCTTAACATAGCATTAGAAGACAATTAGAAAATATTAGAAAACGATAAAAAAAGAATGGAAATTCTGCTAACCTGACTGTTTCCACCAGCAATAAATTCTTGCGCAATATCAAACATACGCAAATCGGAATACATGGTTAACGCATATTGTTGTAAACCAGCTTTCTGATAAAGCTTCGCAGCTTCCTTCAGTTTCCCCATAGCGGCTGCAGCGGTTGCCATACACGCTTCTCTTCCCCATTCACCAGATTTCAATTTCTCTTCGACCTCAGACACAATCTCTATGTATCTCAGGTTTTTAACTTTAGCAAAAGCAGAATACGCTATGTTCAATTCCAAATTTTCTAAGGCAGCAGTACCCAGAGCAAACCAGTCCGAATCTGCTACCCCGAGACACGCTATGTTATAAGCATGAGAGAATAATCCAATATCCAAGTATTGATACATAAATAATGATAAAGGCACCTGTTCACATATAATATTCAATTTATTAGTGTGCACAATTCTTGTTTCTTTAAAACTCATGGATAGACTGTCGATTTTACGCATTTATAACAAATAAGGATTTAAAAATACTGCTGTATTGTTTTCAACTCTTAAAATAAATCTGTTTCTGACAATTAGTACAGATAATTTTTATTTTGCATAAAAATCAGCAGTTTGCTCATGAACATCGAAGTCTGATCTTACCTCCACTGTGACAATGCAAGACCTATTTAAGCAGTATACTTTTGATCCATTATGACCCACAACGTACCCAGAAAACTTCTGCCTATATTCCGTGAAATTTCCTACTTTGATCACTAAATATTCTCCGCTCGTAAAACACATTATATCCTCGAAACTACTGTTAAATGCTACACTGTTTACATCTTGAAATTCTTGAATTCTTTCCTCTGCATACAGATCAAACACATAAAGAACTCCTCGATCGCTCACAACAGCAAGCTTCTCTTTCAATGAACTAATATCGAGACATCTTACTGAACTGTTGATTTTCATTAAATGTGCCGGGAAAGGATTGTCTAGATATATTTTTACTATGTAACCAGTAGTTAAACCTGAAACCAATAATTAATTATGGATAGTAAAGAAGGATAAATATACGTGCTAGATACTTGTATGTACTTCTGCTTTTAAATCTATTACGAACCTACTACTAAACACTCTTGTCCAATTGGACCACCAACAACTTTTATATAAGTAATGAGTGCATCGAGTATCCATTCTCTTTCTACTGTGCCGCTAAAAGATAAACTCTGTAATCGTCTTTCTGTACACAAAATTAAGTTATTCGTTGTGACGACTAATAAGTTACAATTCAGTGCTTGATTTAATTTTTCGCATATTCGGTAATGCATGCCATCGTTGGTGTTCGATGGTTCATAAATTATTACACGCTCAGACAATTGAACTGCTAGCCTATTTTTATATACAGCTATACGCGAAATCTGAAATTATTTATAAAAATTGATTAATATTTTAATGACAACAGATTTTCGATGATACGGTTACTTACTAGATCTTTACATTTAATCCGAACTTTCTGACCGGTAATTAAATTTTGTATTATTACATCAGTCATGTTTTCTCTATAAGCATATCTATCTCCATACAGTCCATGTACAATATCCCATGATAGTTGTAAATACGTTATTGTACCGTCTTGGCAACCTAATGCCTGTGAATCGAAAGAAAAATGCAAGAAACAACAATGTTAATTACTAGACAGCGGATCTTTATGCATTTATAGCGAAATTGAGTAGATGAAATTCAAAATTGTTGGAAAACTTGACAAATTGAAGATGTTGATTTCTCCTCTATTAAAATCATTAAGGGAAGAAATAACATTCAACTTAGTTTCTATTTCTTGCAATCGATTCAAACAATTTTTATTCTGCATAAAGATCCGCAGTCTATTAATTACGAATGTAATAAAATGAAGTAAAAGAAATACTGTGCAGAGTTTTACAATATGTGTAGAAGATGGATTTGCTGCACAGCTCCAAACCCAAGAAGGGAATGTACCCCCAACATTGATTAATTGTATTCCATCGTATGTCATTAATATACATTGTTTATTACTTCCAGCTATTAAAATATATTGTCCATCTGCAAAGTTGCACATTTTCAGAGGAATGAAGTTCAACAATCTGTCTTTACCAACAGGTTTTCCTGTAGTCGAATAAAAAGATATGGTTCCATTCCATTCTGCGATACAGAGAACATCTGTAGAATTTTCCCTATGAACAATATAGGAATTTCTTGATAGGTACACCATATAATAGTTCCTGTGTAAAAATAACACATTACAAAATAATAGTGCTGTATTACCATTGACGATTCCACAATAAACTCCATATAGGAACTCCATTTTGTCTTTCAATACGTGTTTGTTCTTCTCCATTCTAAAATGTATATATTTTCAAACAGATTAATAAGTGATAACAATTCTTTTTATATATTAACGCACGGCTATCAATAAAAGACCGTAATGAACATTAACCCTTTGCACACGGAGCTATTTTAACTCAAAAATTAAATATTTCTTCCGACCTAGAATATTTCCATTCTCTATGATTTTTTAAATTTCATGGATATGAAATTGATATAATACCTCATACAATACTTAAGGGAGTAGACTCGTTTCTAGGATTGCAGGGGTGCGGGATGCGTCTTCTCATTTCTCGATAATGCAAAGATGGGGTTTTTCAGTAGTCAAAAGCGTCCTCAAAAGTCCTATTTTTACGTTTACGAAATTCGGCAGCATGTAGCTGTCGCAGCTTTATGAAAATAATTACATGCGCAGCTTTATGCTTCCAAATAATGCAAATTACACTGCCAAATATTGCAAATTACGACTCGTAAACGTAAAAATAGGACTTTTGAAGGCGACTGCAGCCTAGATTCATTTTTTATCTAGCGGTTTTGACTACTGAAAAACCCCATCTTTCATCCCGCACCTTTGCAATCCTGGAAATAAGAGTCTACCCCTTCAGTGTTTAGTAATTGATTAGACACCAACATATTTAATAATATAAACAATATTTTGAATAATGGTACAGCAATTTTTAGTGGCGCCTCAGAGTCAACACTCGAGTGCTAAGGGTTAAAACAAATCTAAACTACACAAAGTGTTAAAAAGGAAATTGAAACAGACTTTGTTTCTAATGGACACATATCCAGAAGCCAATCCAAGAGCCAAATATTGACCGTCGCTTGTCCAAGCACAACAATTCACTCGTCCTCTTGATTTATGTTTCATTACAGCTTTCTGTTCTGGAGACCAGAAAGCAAAGTCAGATAACGAACAACTCAATAGTTGATGGGACACTGGATTAAACTGCATAGCTTGAATGGCTTCATTGTGCCTGAAATAAATGTTATCTATATAAATAAATGATATCATTTAATTGAATTGTATGTTAGGTGGTTCGGAACCCACCGTAATAAAAAGTAGGTCCCGCTGAAATTAGGCGATAGTGAGAGTGGAAGAGGGGGAGAGTGGTAAATGGATTTGAAACCCTGAGGGGACCAAATATTATTACTAATAATAATTGAATTGTATGTTATGCGTAAAAATATAACTCACGAATATTTAAGTATGCCTTCTAATCTGGATGTCCAAATAATAACACTTTTATCTGCGCCTCCGGATGCAAATTTTTTACCATCTCTCGCATAACATACACAATAGACTATGTCTTTATGTCCTGCAAAATATGCATACAATTAGAACTTACAGTTTTGTTATATTGGTTGATTCGGATGCAAATCTGGTTCAATCGGACGAGCAATCCCGACGAAGAGTCGATTTGATTTTTGGCAACGTCGACGGGAGGGAAACGGTACAATTGGTATCGTATTTTGTATATTTCATAGAGAGTAAGGTTTAGAGGTATATATAAGGGGTTTTTATGCTGTTATATAGAACTTATAGTTTCTTTATTTACATTATCACATTGTAATAAATCAATCTACCTTTCAATGGTTGAATCAAAGCACCTTCGTTAGTCTCGTACACGAGAACCTGTTGCCCAGCAGCGACAACTAATTGTGTGCCCTCAGGATTAAAACATAAATCGTATATACTGAAACAATCATATTCACATTAGTGCCCGTTTAGTTTTATCAACAAAAATGTTGACAGAAAGAGTAAAGAATTAAAAAAATTAAAATAGGAAAAAGATATAAATTTTTTAAATTACTGTTATGAATAATCATTTGAAATATTTATTTTTGTGGGTATAGAAACAATGTTAATCGCTATTTTATTTAGAATGTTTAATTATTCGATAACTACACGATTGAATTATATTGTTATAGAAAATATTTTTTGAGATTACTGAGATTACCATTCTGATTTTTCTTGAACTTTGTCGACCCACGTTGGAACAGCCTTCATTGTTTATTTTCTTACAATGAGACAATTGGAGACAATTTTCTAATATAATTTCAAAACATCGTTGACATTATTTTCGCTTGTTGTTTGTTTGCATGGTTTCCACGGAAACGATTAAGATGGCGGCGTCAGCTGAATGATGCCGAATCATTATACATTGAATACAAAGAGGAATTTTCCTCTCTGGTTAAAATGATGAAAGGAAAAATAATAACCAATAATAATTACGAATATTTTTTATGTAATGTATTGCATCAATATCCTACAATAAAAGATAAAAGTTAATTGATTCGTATGAATTGTAGGTATATTTACGAATATACCCGAATATTCTTTAACTGTTAATGTTTTTGTTACAAAATATCTTATCATTAGATGATAAAGAACATATATTGTATATATATATTTTTATTTGGTGATATTTTGTAAAATGAAATTATAATAAATATTTATTATACATACATGATTGAAAAATGTTATGAGGATGAGGATATTATACAAATATAGTACAATTATACTTCTCTAATTTAATAAATGCACATTAGTACTCTATATAAAAATGACAAATGCATATATCGATTATGTTATTGACTAATAATATTATATTACTGACTGAATATTCTGCACATGTTCAAGCAAGTATTTGAACTCGATACTATTGAACCTAACAAGTTCTTTTTAACAATAAATGGCGATCTATTTAATATTAACGATATTCTATAATGATACACAAGATAATAGTAATTATTAGACTGCGGATCTTTATGCAAAATAAAAATGTTTTGCATTTATTATGGGAAGCAGGAATAACATAAAAATTAATTTCATCCCTTAACGACTTTGTTATATTAAAAGCAACAATACAACATTCTTGAATTTTGAAAATCTTTTACTGTTTTATATTTCACCCAACCAAATTCTTCATAAATGCATAAAGATGCGCAGTGTAGTAATTATTTAATAACTATTGCCCTCGTGATAAAACGTAATTTAGACATGTTACGTGGATTCCACACTATTTGTACACAAGATATTCCAAAACAGAAGCCAAATGGGGAATATTGTAGAAACTGCTACATTATAAAACCAGTTCCCATATATCATTGAATCCATAATGCTAAAAACGTATGCTTGTTTGCTAGCACGATAGCTATGGAACAAAATCGAAAGGAATGGATCCGTGGAAAAGTTTGCATATGTGTAACACAATATGAGAATATTTGAGGTGACGAATGGATGTAAGAGGATCCAGAGAAATGAAAGGAGGCTGCGACATCTGAAACAAAATTATGATAACAAAATTTATATTTTGTATAATTTTGAAGAAGCAAACAAATTTTTTAGAAGCACTCTTACTTGCTGCTAGACTTCTGTTTCGGTGTAATTGGTAAAATCACAGGCACATAAACTATAGCCGCAACGAGCGCTAAAGAAAAATTGTGCATAGCTATACACATTAACACAGTAGCTAATTCCACAGATGCGATTACACAAATTAAAGCTGAATTTTTATACTTTATTACTCTGAAAATAATTAAATATGAAGTGTAGTAATGTAAATTCAAGAACTAATATTCTAATGAATGTTTGGATTACCTTTTAGGATAAAGTGGCCACATTAAACTGAGAATAGTTATTGCTGCGAAACCAAAATATACAGAATCTTCTGTACGAAGGTTCAACGTTTTTCTACCAATATACGTTAGTGCACTAGGCGATGAAGCAATTATTACTCCAAAAATATGAGCCCATAATATTTCCGAAGTTATAATTCCGATATCAAACCCATCTTTCTATAAAATTGACTATATTAGCGATCCCTTCTTAAAACAAATAATACAATAAGCTAACAATTTCAACTACAAACCTTCGATTGTTTAGTGGTAGTAGCTACACTTTTTTTATCTTCTGCAGAAGGGGATATCTGAAGTCTCTGCCAGATAGAAAATGCTTTTATAAACACTCCAGCAATAATTAAAACCAAGGATCGTATATAAAGTCCTGAAAATAATATAAATTTCTAACTTAATAGATATTGCCTAACGATTTATGATACCGTTTCACACTAGGTTTATAGGATGAGTCAAAATGACACATTCTAATATTTTTAGTACTTATTGATTTGGGTATATATTATAAAAAAAAGTGGCTAAAAGTTTGGATAAACACATTCTCGTCATTTTTATAAAGCAACGTAAAATAGTTACTTTTAGTGCTCTGTAAAGCTAGTGTTAAATACAAATTCCCACTTACCAATCGAAATGTAAGTATCGGTTGATGGAAGTAAATAGAAAAAGTACGACTGATGAAAACGTTCCAGTAAATTATTCAATGATCGAATTATACTTTCTACTACACGACCTACTTGATAAAAATTTTCATCAGGATTTCGTTGGCCACGTTTTTCAAAACCTTCCAGAGTAATTGCTTCAATTCCGAACCTTCAATAGTATCGGATAGTATTATATTATATTAAAATATTATAAAAGCATAATGTACTTAGCAGTTCATTAAATACCTATGGAAAAGTCCATGATTACCAGTAGGAATCCCAGTAGCCTGAGTACCTATCATCATGAGAAGCGTTTGAAAATGATAACGCCAATTTTTAAATTTATTTTTGTATCTAACGTCGAAACGCTTTTGAACTGAATGTCTTATGCCTCCTTTGGCAATCATATTCTGTGCTAAATTAAAAAGATCCAAGTTGGGCAGTTGTCCATTTAAACCTTCAACCTACACATGAATTTCAGAATAAAAGCATATTTACATGTTTCTGCAAATATATGACATACTTTAAAATGTTTGTACAAATTGTACAAATGTATGACATACTTTAACGTCGATCGATGAAATTTTCATTGAATGCAATTCTAAATTAATAGCTGCTTGAATGGAACCAGCACGACCCGCTAGATCTCCAGAAATAAGTACACCTTCGTCACCACTTGTGACTCCATGATAGGCATCCAACCATGCCTGTATTCCTAACTGTTCATGTTCTGTTATTAAGAATATAATATCCTTTGCCCAATACTTTTGCTCTAAAATAGAAGGACAGCATAGAACTCAAACTTTGATGTTTATTTTGTTATATTAAGGGGATAGACTTGTTTCCAGGATTGTAAGGGTGCAGGATGCGCCTTCTCATTTCTCGATAATGCAAAGATGGGTTTTTTTTTTAGTCAAAAGCACTAGATAAAAGATCAATCTAGACCGCAGTTGCTCTCAAAAGTCCTATTTTTATGTTTACGAGGCGTTATTTGCATTATTTGGAAGCATAAAGCTGCTGTTGTTATGCTGATGTAGTTATTTTCATAAAGCTGCAACAGCTACATGCTGTCGAATAATGCAAATTACGTTTCGTAAATTCTAATCTAGTATATTATCTCCTAGTATATTAATAATATTAAGTTCAAGGAGAGATAAGAATATATAGATAATTAAACTAGATTTAAAAATAGGACTTTCGAGGACGATTGCGGCCTAGATTGATCTTTTATCTAGCGCTTTTGACTACTGAAAAACCCCATCTTTGCATTATCGAGAAATGAGAATCCAGGAAACAAGTCTATCCCTTTTAGATGACTTACTTCTACAAAATTTGGCGAATGCAAGAAGCAGAGCAACAGAGGGAGCAGTATCTAAATAAATGCTGTTCACCGGTCTAAAAGGAACACTGACTATAATCGCTTCTGTACTGGCTGCTCTTGGAGCTCTTATAATTCCATATATATTTTGTCCTGTAAACTATAAAAAGAAATTGTTCTTTACTTTACTAATAAAAAGAATATATAAATATAGAAGTATAGAATATTTATTTTTTGTTTACTTTTTGCTCTTGGAATGGATATACTAATGAAAAATTATGTATGTAGACATCTAATTGAAGCTGATTTAATTTAGCTGCTAGCCAAGCATATGGCATTGTATCGGGATAACGTTTCATTTCATTAATTAACTCATAATAATACTGTTTCGATGTTTGTTCCAAATTACTTTCGGTGGTAACCAATCCTGGTAGTAAAGCATTCTCGGAAAAATAGGTATCTGAAATGATTACACATATTTGTGTGAGTACTATACAAAGTTTAGAGTACTACAATTAATCTTATATATTTGTTTACCATGCGTATCTTATAAAATATATATTAATGATATAGTTTATCATAACACGAGAAATTTGTAATATATTGCATTAACATTTGATTAACTAGTTGATAAACTATGCATTGTATCGAAAAAGAAATTCATTGTAAACTTTGTAGCGATTGAATTGAAAACTATTTTTTAATTAACTAATAGATGAAAAAATATAACCTATCATTTTCGGCATAAAAGATAACAAGGTAAATACTTACTGTCATTAAATGTTGGTAAAGCAAGAAGTAATAACCAAATAATTCCGCTAATATAAAGAAGAAAACAAAGCGGTCGTTCCCATTTTAATAAAAATTTGATTATTTTCCCAGATCCGGCACTAGGATCTG
This sequence comes from Lasioglossum marginatum, assembly GCA_028455795.1. NCBI lineage: Eukaryota > Metazoa > Arthropoda > Insecta > Hymenoptera > Halictidae > Lasioglossum > Lasioglossum marginatum. The sequence continues at coordinate 657,012 of CM052245.1, forward strand.
TTAACAAACTCATTTTGAAATCTATACCAATCTAAAATCTATATATATATCATTGAAATCAGTATCAAACACAGATAAATTCATCTTGGTCACAAACACTCTCATTGACAATTGACACACCAATACGAGTACTGCTTAATACTACCGACATAGAATGAAACAAAGTAGGGGAAATTGAATGAATCCCAAAAGTACCGGGTAATTTAAATTACTGAAAAATGTTCCATAATAATAATAAATAACTAGACTCCGGACGTTTATGCAATTTTTGTAGACGAATTTTAAGAGCTGAAATAAATAAAAATTGTACTAAATTCTGTCGAATTTTGTATTCTATCGTTTCTTGAAAATTTTCAGAAGCCATAAATGCATGAAGATCCGCAGTTTATAAATAACTAAACACAATTTATATTTACAGAATTGTTTACTTCCATACTTATCATAATAATTAAAAATTTAATAAATGCACTTCTCCATCTTATGGTTAGCACTTACTGTAAATATGTAATTCATTTATACATTAAGCATAATACGTACATAATCTTTTTTGTACACATCTATAAATATATATGTATATATATAATATATCTCTCTTAAAAATAATGATCTTTGGTGGCAATCTTTGGATCATGAGAAACAATAAAAGTAAATTGCGTGGACTTGCGAAAGGTATGACAACATAAATGCATTATTCTGGAAGTGTTTGTGTGACATTAAATGCTCTTTTTTTTAAAAGCTTAAAAACAATGAATAGTAGTTTCAACATATTCTTAGAAATAAAAGTAATGATGCTACATATTATCAGGCTCTGATGATATAAGTGTATCGGTAAAGCTTTGCGTATCTATAAGGAGCTCTTCGTTATTTGATTTTTCTTCGGGCTCGTATTCATCTATGTCTTCTCCATCATTTATCATTTGAGATCCGATCGATTTATACTGAAACGCGGAGTGTGATAAGTCGACTTCTACAGGAAATAGTGTCACTGCGGATAACAAGTCTCTCGTATTGGAATAATACTTTCCTAAACCAGCTGCAAATTTTTGCAACTGCCATACAACATCTTGAACATGTTTATTATCTAATAATTCAAGTTTAACGAGCACATCCGATCTAAGTTTCGCAAACTTTGCTCGAGCCTCTTGTCGACATCTCAACACTAGTCGATATTCGTAATTGCCTGTTTCCATTCGATAAAGAGGCTCTTGCAGTGCTGCGGAACACTGTTCTTCGTCATCTAATTCTTTCACTTTCAAACAATAGGAAAGATATTCAAATTTTGCATCAGCATATTTGCTGATAGTCAGTCGAGTATCTGGAATGGCTTTGTTAAGGTATGTACCAAGATCGTTTAATATAGGCTTTATCGACTTTAACATTGTTACACCAAACTTTTCCATTTGCCGATGCTGTTCGCCAAACTGTCTGAAAGCTTCGCTAGCTCGTGGTTGCGGTTCTCTCACTCCTATTGCAGCGAATGCATCTCCAAATACTAAAACACATTGGTTTAATGCAATTTACAAAAATATAAAAAACACGAATGCGTACACCATTTCCAATTCAGCAGGACTATAAAAAAGAACTGTTATTCACAAATTATACCTTTATATATTTGTGTTAAGTCAAAGAATGCATGCAACGTCGACTGAGCATGAGAAACGAGACCTCTGTATAAATATTCTGTGCGTTGAAGTGCCATTAATCTTTGTACAAGTGCATCGTTACAAAGAATAGCGTGCGACAATCCAAGTGCATCTGCTGTCGCACTTCCCATTCCTTCGACCAGCCTATGCTTCACCTAAAAGTTAATATCTGTTTGTTAGCAATAGTGCTAACGAATTATTTATAATGAGCAGATAATTTGTAAACCTTTTTCAGAGCTATATCAAGCGTTCGTCCTTGTTTAGGATCAGCGTGTAATTTGTTGTAATTAATACTGACTTGAGAGTCGCAAGACTGTATCATTTTTGCGACTTCTACTTTCGTCTTCCCCCTAACTGAAGATCCATTAACCGCAACAAGTTCATCTCCTGCTTGTAGGGTACCATCCAGTGCAGCAGGTGTATTGTCAAATACTTGTACAATGTATAAGCAACGGCACTGAGGTGCCCCACCTCCAATGCTTATGCCTATCAGATTACTGCTGTCCTTTTGTATTACGACATTACCAGAGGTAATTGTCATCCCCCTGTATAAAATCATACAATAATAAAAATATATGAAATGTTCATGAATTCCTGTCGAGTAAAAGGAATACCTTTCCCAAATACATATACAAGAAAATGTAGTAAGCATATTTATAATACCAGCTAATAAAATGACTAATTTATGGCTTATGTACACGTATATTTACATAGCAATAGAAAAGTAAGAGATAGACTGCGGATCTTTATGCAAAATAAAAATTGTCTGCACTCACTGCAAGATACAGGAGCCACTTAAGAATGTTTTTCTTCCCTTAATCATTTGAGTGTGTTCGAAGTAATGTATTGACACTCTTCAAATTTTCAAATCCTCTCCTCTGTTTCAAATTACAAGTACTCATTATTGTCATAAATGCATAAAGATCCGCAGTCTAGTAATAAGGAGGATACTGCAGGTTTTATGCATTTACGGCAAAAATGTGTGGGTCGAATTTAAAGATATAGAACGCTTAAAATAATTTGAGAATATCGATATATGTTTAACTTGCTAGAATTATTAAAGAAAGAATGAAGTGTGTATCCAGCTTCTGTCTCTTGCAATCGAAGCCGGAAATGTTTATTTTGCATAAAAATCCACAGTCCAGTAATAAGCTTCTAGTAAAATAATGCAAATAACTTAAAATAATTTTAAAGAATTACACAATAGTACCGAATACTATGAATAATTAAAATGATTTTTAAACAAATGAATTATCAGCGATTACTTTCAAATATATAAGAATGCCTAGTTACATATGAATGTAACAGAACATTATCCATGAAATTCTTACCTCTGGAAAATCTTTTAATAATGAATGTATTCGTTAGTAATATAACAAAAATATTGAAATACATTACTACTATAAAATAAATGAAACATTGCTCGATTTTTTAAATGTAGCTTACCGCATGCACATTATCGTTACAACTTACATTGCACAGGTTTGCAGTTGATGAAGAGACTGATCTTGCGAGATCAGTTCTACATCTGGTCTATATTTTACAATAATAAGAGAAAAGGAAAATCGTGAAATTGCCGGAGTTCCGAGAGCGTGTATCAGTAGATAGTAGTGGTGTGCGAGACCGGGTCCGGACGGGAACGGGAACGATTTTTGAGATTCCTAAGAATGTTTGGGATTCCTGAGAATGTTCGGGTTTCCCGAAAATGTTTGGTATTTCTTACTAAAAAACAATATTAAAAGACTACGTACAGTATCAGAAATCCCAAAGATTCACGGGAAACCCGAACACCCCCGGGAATCCCGAATATTCTCGGGAAACCCAAACATATTCGGAATCCTATCCCGACCCGATACGCGTCTTCCCATCCCATCCCAAGCATCGGATTTCGGGATTTCCTGGGATCTCGCATATCACTAGTAGATAGATATGTATAGAATTTAAACGAATAGTAAAGTAGTAAAACATAGCAATGCGTACATGCGATCTTCCATCATGGTATATTGATCTGATTGAGCGCTAGCCGATGGCACGGTGGTCAACAAAACAAGACAATCCTCCTGTAACTTTTCATCCAACTCTTTCGAAGTATCTTTAGTCGCAGATAAAACTGCTCGACCCTTCAAACTATACCACCGCACCGTGGCATATAGACATGCATGGTACAAGAAAATAGAAGCACATTTAAATTGAAATGTGACATGTATCAATAATGATAAAAAGAGTGTTATGAAACCAACATCTTGTCCTCTTCGAAGAAGAAATCATCTTCGTAATCCATGCTTGCAACCTGTAACATTTAACGATCATTAAATCGATCACTCATGTTCTGTCATTATTAGTAAACAAATAAAACCTGGTTGAGTAATAAATTCCAAAAAATTACGCTTCCAATATAATACATACGAAATATACTATAAATATTTTTCAAGAGTAAACGTTACAAATGAAATTTACATATGTTATACCTTTTTCTTAGTATACAGAGGAAAAATATATTGAGGTTATCTGTCAAAGAATCTGCCGAGAAGTGACAGTTACATGTAAATTCTGAACTCTGACAGACGAATATATATAGGACATGTGGTGTCCTTTAGATTGTTTTCATGGAAGTACCCATTTTATAAATTTTGATATGCTTTCTCGATATATATAATATACAATACTATAACGACCGTTTCCACTTAAATAATACAATAATAGTGGAACATTTATTTCCTTACAATACTTTGAATAAAAAATATGGATTTATATAGCATGGATTTAGGTACTAGCACAGTATACTATATAGAGATGAAACTCTTGCCACGATGACTTACATAAATATAGTGTTGACATTTCCATTCCCTATTCCGCACCACTGGATGAAGAAGGAAGGAGAGACCAGACTGAATGCAAAAAATTGGAAACGTTGAAAACATAGACATATAAATATAGACTGAGCCGTCTTACGGGCGAGTTGAAGCTCACAATGGCGGCGCGGGGTACAAAGAGTGAGAGAGAGAGAGAGCAATAGCCGGGAGGTATTGCGCTCCCTTTCTAATTGACGAGTTGTGCGAGTGAGATAGAACTACTCCCGGCCGCCATTGTAGGCTTCAGCGCTTCGTACAGGCCGTGCAGTCTATCTCTATATGTCTATGGTTGGAAAGCGCGGCAATATTTGATATGTAATATATATATAGTGAAAAACGGAATTGAACGAAACGTAATTCCATTAACTAAAACTTATATTGATTGTGTCACAGGTGTAACTGAGCGTACCGATATATGTGAGACGAATTTTATATTTATTTTGTGTAGATATGAAATTTTTTGACGCATGCACATGTAAATATATATATACTTGGTTCCAAATAAGAAGGTACTTGTTCTGCGCATGTCGTTGCGCGTCAGCCGTTTCGTTAGAATCATATGCGCAGTCGGCTAGTAAATATACCTTTGGAACCAAGTATAGTTCGTCCTGGAAATTAATTCTAAAATAACATCAGAGTTTCACCTCTGGCTATACTACGGTACTAGTGGTCCAACGTTTCAAGTTGGTAAGATGAAACTATCTTTGTATCACACTCTCTGATATCACTATTCAATGCCAACGTTGATGTTCCACGTTGTAGAATTGACGATTACGGCGCTGATCTTCCACGTCGCAAACAGCAACGGTAGGCTGTTGTATTATGTCGAAGCGTGTAGTCCGGTGTCGGTACTGAAGTGTGTGGTTGGGAACTGAGAGAAATCCGTATTTATAACAGAAAGGTTGTTTCAAACGGGACGAAATAAAATGAAGAACTATAGCATTTTTTTGTTGTTATTCATTTCGCCGATTATTCTCTGCGCAGATAGAGGTAATGTACTATAAAGATGATACCGAAAATATGTTTTAAGCATTTAGTCGTTTGTATTTCTGACACATGTGCACAATATGCATTAATATTAATCAATTTATCTCATCATTTGTCGCATTCTTTCAAATTATTAAATAACGTTTCCATTAAAAAATTACTGTGTCACTCATAGCGGTATTATTCATAAAATTCAATATAATTACAGTCGATTAGACATTGACAAATTGCTTTTTAGAAATTGTGTCATAATTACATTTCCCAAGAGAAAGTGTACAATTCATTTTATAGATAAGGCTTATTTCGAATTAAAAAGCTTCGATCAATTAAAATGAATAATGTATAAAAATAAATTTATTTTATTTGCATAAATAAATACTTATATCTCTGCGTATTATAGTTTACAGTCAAGAAGATGAAAATATAGATGACATAGTAGATGTAGAAGGCGAAGACAATTCTGTAATAACGGATGAAGATCCGGAGGAAGAACCAACCACTGCCTCGTCTGATGCTGACACCACTATATTGTTTACTAGACCAATTTATAATGGATTGTCAACATTAGGTATGCGTACATAAATTTTTCCAACATAAGATTATATTCTATTTGTTTAGAAAAAGTTGTTATAACGATTAATTTATTTTTTCAGAACTACCAGCTGGAAATCTGGTTGAGTTGCTTATTGGTTTTACCAATAAAGGTGAATCAGATTTTGTTCTCGAATCGTTGGACGCTTCTTTCCGTTATGCGATGGACTTTAATTTCTACATTCAAAACTTCTCAACTGTTACGTACAATAAGATTGTAAAGCCCAAGCAAGAGGCAACACTAGCATATTCGTTCATTCCATCTGAAAATCTTGCTGGAAGGCCGTTTAGTTTCAATATCAATTTGAACTACAAAGACTCTGTATGTAACGAGTAATATACATATATATCCATAATGAAGGAATATTAATTATAGAAATTAATAATATACGATTTTACAGAATGGCATCAATTTCAGTGAAGCTGTTTATAATGAAACAGTTCAAATTGTAGAATTAGATGATGGTCTCGATGGAGAGACAGTTTTCTTGTATGTATTCCTTGCCGCGTGTGTAATACTTACACTGGTCGGTGGGCAACAACTTCTTTCATCTTTCGGTCGTAAATCACGATCTTCTACTTCCCGTAAAATACCCATGGAAATGGGTACATCCAATCCTAATAATGTAGATTATGATTGGATACCGAAAGATACGCTGAACAGACTCAGTAAGTTTTATCCTTTAAGGGGACATTTTTCCAGGATTGCAAGGGTGATAATGCAAATATGGGATTTTCCAGTAGTCAAAAGCGCTAGATAAAAGATCAATCTAGGCCGCAATCGCCCTCAAAAGTCCTATTTTTACGTTTAGGAGGCGTAGTTTGCATTATTCAGCAGCATGTAGCTATCGCAGCTTTATGAATAATGCAAATTACGCCTCATAAACGCAAAAATAAGACTTTTGAGAGCGATTGCGGCCTAGATTGATCTTCTATTTAGTGCTTTTGTCTACTGAAAAATCTCATCTTTACATTATCGAGAAATGCAAAGAAAAGAAAAATCCTTACAATTCTAAAAACGAGTCTACCCCCTTAAAAGAAAATATTATTAGTTCAATAATTACGATATTTATGAAATCTTTTTGCAGACAAATCCCCAAGAACTCCGAAACAGAGCCCTAGGCAGCGAAAAGCGAAACGAACAGGTGGTTCTGACGACTGAATAATATTAATATATGTATGTATATATTATTTAAAAAGAGATAGATAGGAAATACGGTATCACATTTGTAACAATTTTGTAACAAAAATTACGAAGTCTTTTTATGAGTAACAGCGGAGAACGAAACATTTCGTGAAATGCTCGTTTAAGCGATCGGAAACGATAATTTTTCGATACAATTATTTTGAGATTGCGAACCAATGAATTTGTAATTAATCCGTGAACCATACATTTTAACAAATATTTAGCTATTTTTACAAACTCATAATGTCTTCTATGAAATTCGACCATAAAGAATTGAAGTATACTATGAAAGGACACGCGTCGCATAAATTTTCTATATGAATAGAATTTACAAAAATTTCATTCATTGCTACTGTAAACAAATATTTGTATGTACTATAATAAAATAGCTGATTCTGTTTATGAAAAACACAATATCAATAAATCATAATTTTGTACAAATTGCTTCTGCTCACATTGCGTGTATTCTATTAAAAAGAAACATTTATTATAGTAAAGGATAAAATCTTCACATATACATATGCATACGCATTACGGAAGAATGTGCCATGTGTATACATATTTTGTAATTTTTTGTTAATTTTAATTTAAATGAATTAAAATGGCATAAAAGATACAAATGATCCTGAAGATATTTTGTATAAGACAAGAAACTGTGTTACCACAGAAATATGAGACACGAACATTTTTGTTAATTTTTTACATAATATATCAGTCACAACTGAAACTTTTGTTCTTGTTTATTCACCGTACACGTATGCATGAACTGGCATGAAGTAAATCTTGGTCTTCTACTTTATTATAGTTAAGGGGTAGTCTCTCGTTTCCAGGATTGCAAGGGTGCGGGATGCGCCTTCTCATTTCTCAATAATGCAAAGATGGGATTTTTTAGTAGTCGAAAGCGTTACATAGATAAAAATCCTCTCGGAGGAAAAGTCCTATTTTTACTTTTACGAGGCGTAATTTGCATTATTCGGAAGCATAAAGCTGAGCATGTAGGTATATTTTCATAAAGCCGCGACAGCTACATGCTGCCGAATAATGCAAATTATGCCTTGTAAACGTAAAAATAGGACTTTTGACGGCGATTGAGGCCTATTTTGATCTTTTATCTAGCGTTTTAGCGTTTTTGACTACTGAAAAATCCCATTATCGAGAAAAATGCATTATCGAGAAATGAGAAGGCGCATCCTGCACCCTTGCAATTCTAGAAACGAGTCTACTCCCTCAAATATGTTTCTCTTTCCAAACATACTTTATTGATACATTTGATCTTTTCAACAGATAAATAATATCTCTTAGTCATCGAGAACTGTACAATTATTTTTTTGAAAACGTGACATAACATTGTTTTGCCCAATACCGGAGGTACACATAGAATGTATTGTACGACTCCATATTTGTTCTCACAGTTTCTAACCTGATCTATACGTGTGCATTGTTTGTAGTCGCTGGTAGTCGCCAAGTAATCACACGTCAGACGTTGTTATTCACGAGCAAAATTGCTTGTATGTCGAGTAGAGTGTCACGTTAATTGCAGTAAAATTAGAAAAATGTCAGACGTCCACGATTGGTTTAATTCTTTACCATTTTTCACCAGATATTGGCTATTATGCACGGGTTTATTTACGTTGATCGGTAGATTCGGACTGATCAGTCCAGCAGCTTTAATACTTACGTATGATCGTTTCATAAATCATTTCGAGATTTGGAGAGCGGGGACCAGTGTTTTCTTTTATCCTCTCGATTCGTATACAGGATTTCATTTCTTGGTGAATTGTTATTTCCTTTATATGTACTCGACGAGGTTAGAACGTGGAGAATACGATGGAAGACCAGCAGACTACTGTTATCTGCTATTATTCAATTGGATATGCTGTATTATCATTGGACTTCTCTGTGATCTATATCTCTTAATGGATCCCATGGTACTCAGCGTACTTTATATCTGGTGTCAACTAAATAAAGATGTTATCGTTAGCTTCTGGTTTGGTACGTAGTTTTCCTAGTAAGAAACTCATTTCTGCATCTTAAAAGGATAGTCTCATTTCCAGGATTGCAAGGGTGCGGGATCCGCCTTTTCATTTCTCGATAATGCAAAGTTAGGGTTTTTCAGTAGTCAGAAATGCTAGAAAAGTCCCACTTTTATGTTTGCGTAATTTCCATTATTCAGCAGCCTAATTTGCATTATTCGAAAGCATAAAGCTGCGCATGTAGCTATTTTCATAAAGTTGCGACAGCTACATGCTGCCAAAATCAAAAGCACTAGATAAAAAATCAATCTAGGCTGCAGTCGCCCTCAAAAGATCCATTTTTATGTTTACAGATATAATTTGCATTATTTGGAAACATAAAGCTGTGCATGTAGGTATTTTCATAAAATTGCGACAGCTACATGCTGCCGAATAATGTAAATTACACCTGGTAAACGTAAAAATAGGACTTTTGAGTGTAACCGCAGCAAAGATTGATCTTTTATCTAGCCCTTCTGATTACTGAAAACTCTCATCTTTGCATTATCGAGAAATAAGAAGGCGCATCCCGCACGGAATGGAAACGAGACTATCTCCTCAATTGTGCTGTACGAAAAGATAGCTTAGAAATTTCATAAGCTTTTCTTTCATAATAATCCCAAACAAAGTTATTAGATTGCAGTATAGAAATTTTAAATTGTATGTTTTAATGAATCAACAGGTGCACAGTTTAAAGCGATGTACCTGCCATGGGTGCTGTTCGCAATTAATAGTATCATTCTCCGAGGTGGTATGATGGAGCTGTTTGGAATTCTAATTGGACACCTTTACATATTTTTGAAGTTCAAGTATCCTCAAGAATTTGGCGGTCCAGAATTATTGAACACTCCGAAAGTACTCGAATCCTATTTTCCACCCAAGAGGAATGGAATTGGATGGTTTGGGGAACCTCCAGCTCAAAGAGCACAGCCCAATCCACAACCTACCAGAAACATATTTAGTGGTCATAACTGGGGACGAGGGCATGTTTTAGGACAATAAACTCTGCTATTACCTATCATTTTATCAGATGGAAAATTATTTTCTGTATCATAATTCTGTCTAGTACTGTTTTGTTCTGATTACATTTGTTCGAAACCCTGTGGTAATATATGAAATGTAATTTCATTTTATCGAGATACTTTACAAAATTATCTCTAACAGTACACAAGCTCAATCCATTAATTAAGATTTTAAAAAATAAGTAAATTATAAGATTCTCCATATTACGAATTGTTTATTTGTAAAGAACCATTAGCGTATTTGTAATTTTATAATTGAATTTTGTAATATATAAATACATCTTATCCATGAGTGCATACCATAACGAAGCATATGAAATGAAATTACAATTTTTTTCCTAGATTACGTCTGTAATTATTTAAACTCGATTCATCAAATGCTAATGATCTATTCTTTCTCCTTCGTATAGCATATTTTTAAATGTATACAATTTGATTTAAAGTAAGATTACTCCTTATTATAAATATAAGTAAAATGTTTTCCATATAGGTAAAAATGTGAAATTCTTTAGTTCAATAATTGATTTTTTCAAACATAATTTTCAATGCTGGCTGTTGTAATTGCTACTTGTATAAGAGATCACTAGATATAATGAATCTTGAATAATATTAAATATGTGAGTGACTTTATCTCGTATGTAAAGATGTTTTCTGCATTAGTTTAATTGGAAGAAAGGAAAGGAAATTTCTATAGAAATATAACAGTTTTTATTTTAGAATTATTTTATTTTTTGCTCCTTTTTCAAAATCTGAAACAATGGAAATGTACAATTTTTGAGTTAGGTACTACAGAAATATTAGATGATTCATGATTTATTATTGAGGTTGTCTCCTCAGTAGCAATATCCCTGATAGTGTATAACAATGTCATACAACATAATTATAACTAATCAGGTGGATGGGATGCTAACCCCTACCAAGAGCTCAAAGCGTATACTTGTCATCATAATATCGTTTCTTGTAATTTCTTTTACTTACTATTCAGACTGTTAGATATTATGATGAAAAGTTAGCAGCGAGCTCTAAACCTACCAGGTCTATTCGTCGGGAACTTGTAATTCTCCAGCATTAATGTCATCGATGAGGTCACGTGGTGGCCTGCCTTCTACTGTACAGCCAACAGATTGGCACGTTCCAAGAATTTCTTTGACGGTACCGCTAAGGTATTTTGACATAGATCTCGGCCTCATTGTCCTTGCAATGGTAACAATATCATCGAATGCCAAGTTTCCACTGTGCTTGATATTCTTCTGCCTTTTACGATCCCTCGGTGGTTCTTTCAGTGCCTTAATGATTAGAGAGGCTGCAGATGGAACTACCGAGATGGTAGCTTGTCTGTTCTGAATAGTCAGTTGTACTGTGATCTTCAAACCTTTCCAATCACTCGTAGCTTTGGCGATATCGTCACCAACTTTCTTTGGCGACTGTAAAGACCAAAATCATTTTGTTAGTACCATAAAATCGTTCACAAAAATATTTTGGATAGAAATGGAAATTAACCCTTGTGTCAATAATTGGCTACCCACTTTCACTTTCTTTAATATTTCTTTTTACAAAATTATTATTAGACTGCAGATCCTTATGCAAAATAAAAATGTCCTGCATTGATTGTGGGAAGTAGGAATAAAATAAAAATTGATTTCATACCTTACATTAAAAAGAACATTGCAATATTCTTAATTTTTCTACATAATCCTTTACTGTTTTATTTCTCACACCCAACCAATTTCTGCATAAATGCATAAAGATCCGCAGTCTAATTATTATAGATTTTTATGTCTTTGGATGATTACAGATTAATTTATATTTGGGGCATAAAAACATTCGTTGAATCTGGAAAGTATATATCATTGAATATCGTACGAAAATTTTGATTATTGACCTAAAGGTTAAAGGCTTCAGCTCCAAAGTGAATAGTTTAGTAGATATAAATTATTAACAAATCAGAATTCATTAACAAACGTTAATAAATTATAAACGTTTTCTGAGACTTACCAAACCAAGGGGACCAATTTTGGGAGCAAGGGATGAAGTCGCACCTACTTCACCACCCACGCACCGCAAGTACACTATTCAAACGTACAAATGAATTATACACAAATTCTATATTTTTTCGCATAAAAAATACTTCAAATTAAAAAAATACCTTTTTTGATCTCATTAGGATCGAATTTAGGAGGCATCTTGGTTGATTCTGTGTAAAAATGTAAAAACTATACACAGATGGAACACGATTCCAGGACAGAACGTGAACACGCGTTACGTTCCAACTTGAAAAGAGGGAAGCGGATATGTAGTATGAAATGACATGAACTATGTAGTAAAAACATGGTTGATAATGGTAACTTTCCTTGAATCTTGTAACGTGTATTCAGCGCCACATTACTAACTGCGTGTTTCTAGCGAACCATTTGCTTTTTAAAATCAGAGCACAGACTATATACAATCTAAGCATAGACGAGATATAAGCAGAAGGATCCTTATATTATATTAATCGTTTTATATTAAAACGTCTCTGATATTATACCACGTCAGGGGTGGGCATTTTTGTCTCAATTGAGACAAGACCGTCCCCACCTTAGACTATATATACTCATAGACCCGGCATATTGCGGCATATATAGAGAGAAATTTCAAAAGTGCACCATCGATTCGATTATTTTCGAGAATTGATACTTTGCAGAAAAATCGAACATCCATAGTAAAAAGAAAAAATCGATTCTTCTCGGGACAGAAACGTGTTTATTCATATCTTTAGCGATTTTTATCTTTATCTATCCAATGATATAAATTTATTGAAAGACTCCTATAGCATAATATTGAAATTGGAATGCCAAGAGAATTATCCATAGCAGACATCATCGATAGTTAGACTATTAAGTAACTTTCGATAATTATCGATAGCGATGGCGTGTAATATATTTTGCGCGTGTACAGTATTTTATTAGTTGCGCGTGTGCAGTTTTTTTAGATGCGCTTGCGCAGTTTGTTTTTAGTTGCGCGTGCGCAGGATTTTTTTTAAATGCGCTTGCGCAGTTTGCTTTTAGTTGCGCGTGCGCTGGTTTCTTTTAGATGCGTGTGCGCAGGTTTTTTTTAGATGCGCTTGCGCAGTTTGATTTTAGTTGCGCTTGCGCAGGTTTTTTTAGTTGCGCGTGCGCAAGTTTTTTTAGATGCGCTTGCGCAGTTTGCTTTTAGTTGCGCGTGCGCTGGTTTTTTTAGATGCGTGTGCGCAGGTTTTTTTTAGATGCGCTTGCGCAGTTTGTTTTTAGTTGCGCGTGCGCAGGTTTGTTTTTAAATGCGCTTGCGCAGTTTGCTTTTAGATGCGTGTGCGCAGGTTTTTTTAGATGCGCTTGCGCAGTTTGATTTTAGTTGCGCTTGCGCAGTTTGCTTTTAGTTGCGCGTGCGCTGGTTTTTTTTAGATGCGCTTGCGCAGTTTGCTTTTAGTTGCGCGTGCGCAGGTTTTTTTAGATGCGCTTGCGCAGTTTGCTTTTAGTTGCGCGGGCGCTGGTTTTTTTTAGATGCGCTTGCGCAGTTTTTGTACAATACATTGGTATTATTAGGAATAAAATAGATTTGTAATTTTAATAAAATTCACGCGAGTATATATAAGCAAAGAATTTGATGGTTCTCTAAATGGTATTTATTTCTGATACATTTCACAGTTTGTGAACTGCTCAAAAGACAATTCTGTAGCGATTTATTCGCAACGGAGACAGTAAATGTTAGCACATTACCGATCATATAATATCAATATTTAGACCTGCTTCGATATTGACGAAGGCCGCATCTAAACAAGATATCTCGTCTGATTAACTTTTCAGTAGCACGGTATTATTAGGTACGCACACGTAGGTAGACTTAATAATGTAACGGCGTTTCATTTCCGTATCGTATCTGGCTCATGGCTCAATAAACAAGAGATCTCGTTATTCTTATCCGGAGAATTAATTTCTTTCATTTTATGGTACACATAATTCTTGACTTTTTAGATACCTACGTGACGTACGTTTTTGTATCTAGTACAAATAACTACATAATAGTAATAAATACTTATCATCTACTTAACGCTTCTTTAAATGCATGAAGTGTAATAAGTTCAGAGAACAAAGTACGTGCTCGTTGCTTCCGTTCTTTGTCGAAGATTTGTGTTGGTAGTACATACATTGTTATTAGACCGTGTGATGTAGCTGTATTAATTATGTGGATTATTAGAATCTCGTCTGTACTACGCACGAAATAAATAAATGATAAGTTAAGGGTAACCGACAGACTATTATATCCCTAGAGCGAAGATAAGAAATCACGCTAGAATAATATTAAAAAGAAAATGTATAATTATATACATTGTTATCTTGACACGTCAGTAAAATAATAATTGTAAAACTAATACAATGTTTAAATGTTTCGCGCGCCTGTAACGAGTTGTACATGTAAATAAATACATTTCATAAAATTATCAAGTAACAAAGAAAGTTGTTTAGAAAAAACTATAAAATATACATAATTGGAAAAATAATATTGTCCCGCTCTTTGTCCAAGAAACACTCGATTTCCATTGCAACGTATACATCACAGCAAAGTTCATGCAAAGAACAGAAGCCACTCACAGTTGTCAACATCATTCTTTAAATATATCTATTATATAATACATACTTAAGAATATCTGTTATTGTTTATCGTATGCTTAACAGTATAAACATCGATTCCTGCTCTCACCGTCTCGCTTATTTACTCTATACACATATATACACTCACCAACTGTCCCCTGTACTCTTTTTAGCGTCAACCAGTTTGACACTACTGTGAGACACAACAAAGACTACAAGGATATTAAAAACAGATTTAAAGGCAGCTTAATGCTACATGGATTAGATAGCTTTTCATGTTAATTCCTCTCTCTCTCTCTCTTCTTTTTTAATTACAGATTGGCATTACACAGCGTCGTGACTCGAAATCAAAGTTACGCTGAACCCTGTTTTCTTTTGTTTTTCCCTGTTAGAAGCGCGTATCTCTAAAGAACATCTCACGAATATAATTTTCAACACTACGAATCTGATCAGCAGATTTCTTTTTATCACCGTATAGAAATTGAACGCGCAACAAGTATTACATTTCGAATTATCTGCAAGTAGAACGGAAGGCTTTATCAGGGTTTTCCCCTAACGAACATTGACATCGTTTATTTACCGTGATCAGTACATTGCACAGATACAGTCATTGTAAAAGAGATACCCAGCGACACCATCAATCAGCATGGTATTCTACCTGATGGTTCATCAAAACATGTACCTTTACCTTCGCGCGATAATAACTCACTATCCGAAAGTGTTAACACTAATTGGTAATAGTTGTCCTTATAAGAGCTTTGTCCGTTTTGTTCGAATAAAACAGTAAAGCGTTGCAAGCCTAGCCTAATTATATGTAGGAAACAACTTTGTTCCGAATACTCTACTTCTTTTTTTCATTTATATTCACTCACAAAATTTAGTGTGCAATGTAATGTTTTACGTACAGTAGTATGTACAAATTTAGGTGAATTAATTATTTTATTTTTCTAATCCTGCGTCAGAGGAAATGAACGAAAAATATACAATTTATGCGTATACAGTACGTGTGTATAATTCTATTTCAGTAGAGTTAATTTCAAAAGAGTTTGGAAATCATTACGTTGTGATTGTGTATCCAACTTTGCGAGTAATTATATATCTTTTGTTTTTCGAACGGCGGGGCTAGCTACTTAATTTTATTTTCATGCCGAAAGAATTTTGTCTGTAACATAAAGTAGAGTCTCGGAGACAACGTTGGAAAAAATATTAATTCTATACCGATTTCGACTAGGCAGCAAACACGGTCCTCGACTGACCGTGGATTCACACTTTGCATTTTCTCGCATTTCTCGCATTCGAACCGAGCATCGAACGATATACAAACAGAACGCGACAATTATTAGCATTCACAAATATATTTGGTGACGTTCCAGAAATGTTTAAATACAAAAGAATGACAAGCGCGTTTCAATGTCAGAAGTAAAGTGGATAGCTATAATTAGATCAAGGTCAACTTGATCATTCATGGTCATGTGGAAGGGACCATGCGAAGAACACCCTTGTCGTGCGACCGAGCGATTTCGAAGCGGACCCCAGACTACGTCCTGTTTTTCGAAAGAACATAACAACCGTCCATTTCACTCCAATTTCACGGCATGTGATCGCCTGGAGTGAGTTGGACAACTGTTATAGGTATCGGAGATCCTCGAGTCTCTTTTTTCAAAAAACAGACCGTAACAGAAGCGATTTTGGATCTGATTAAAAAGCTCCTTTGCCATTGCTTTGCACATTTCGAGGCAGAATGTCTGACCCACAACCAACCGTGATACACGCAAACCAACTATCCTCAAGCGAAGGGGTAATCACTGGTAAGAGAACCATGGAACTCTAAAAAAAAGTGAATTGAATACAATCTGGTTGTTCTTAATCTTTTTGAAAAACCTGGTAGGGTGCCATCATGATGTGAAATGACTTGTGTCTTTTGCGATACCCTGAATGATAGTAACCCTGTTGTCTTTTGCGAAGCTGCTTAACCATGCGCAAGGGAGCCTACAAACACAAAGGGTGTTAGGATGATTGTACAAGATTTAACATTTACAGAGACCATCGTTGGACGCCACCAAATTATTACCCCTACTCATTTCATACCTGTTCATGCAAATTTTGCATGCATTCAGTTATGTACGCTCTGTTTCTAACTGCACAGTTGCACAAGTTTCAAATAAATTAATAATGTAACATTCACACCGAATACATTTTTACCGTATAAATCGAACGAAGTTTCCGTTTCTATCTGTTAGATTAGATGCAATCACGAATATATGAATGATTTACAAAGCTTTTTATAATAATTAATTTTCTTCTCCATAAAAAGGTTTTACAAGAATACATTTCAAGAATCTCATTCGAATCAACAATCGTTCCCCATTTATGAACAATATTTGATTTATTTGCAACCTCGAAAAATGCAATTTAATTAATTGTGATTTTTGTTATCGGAAGGCATGACCTTGAGCGGCCATAACGACTTTGATCCAATTATAGAGGCAACGGCGGCCACAAGCAAATTTACGATCACCTGGAGGAATTATAGTTCCGTAGATTAAGCTAAACAGCTGTTTCTTTTCATTTGCGAACGTTTCTTTGGTCTCGTATATATACTTCAAGTGAAATAAAAATAAATTTTTAATTCGCTTCCGGCACATAATCATTGTTAAGTCGCATGCACAGCTCTAAAACTCTTCGTCCTTTCTTCCCTTCTGTAATATTCTCTTCGTGTACATACTTAACCGCTAATAAACCTCTAATTTCAATAATTCTATTTCCGCAAGATATACATATATTTAAATATATATCCATTGTGAGACGCGCGTGATGTGTGTGGGTATCGTGTTCGCATGTACGTGTGTAAACGCGTAATTATGTATGTACTAACAAATAATATGGCATTACAAAAATGTACATACAGTCGTAACGACGTGATCTCTTTATTAATCGAGTATACTAATAATACTATCGGTGTCATGCAATATTAATGTCACATTCTGTCCTTCGCAGAGGTTGAGGACCAGTTTTCTTTTTTTTTTTAAACATCCTAGGTTCACGGTTTAAACGTCAGTTACGTGTCGTTACGACGAGAATCATTATGAATTTTCCATCTTTCCTTTTTCTTGTTTCTCCTAGGACGCGACAGTATAAGAGTATAGCAATTATACTCGTAATTGGCAGTACAGAAAAGAAGTGTGCGCCAGATATTGTAAGACTTGCGTATTAGAGATTAGACCATTTCTTACCGACACTTTCATTCCATTTCACACACTCACGCACGCACCCGCGCTTCCGTTTTTGTTTTGTAGTTATGAATTGTGCACAGCTTGCCGAACATAATCATCATTACGAACAACGAATACCTCTTCTACCTAGTAGAATCGATATCAGCCAGCAAGATAAACCAGTATCCGCTGCATTATCTCCGGTCATAAACGAATTACTGTATGATTCACGGCGAATGGACTGTCCGATCATGCATCGCCTGCCCGGCGATCAATGCACGCGTACAACAGTGCCACTTAGCGTGGAATTTGTTCGTTAACCCGATTCGTAATACTAATGATTCATACTGAAATATATCTTATATCACATTTTTGTTAATCGGTCTTAAAAAAAACCGTGAACAGTCCCCTTTCCAGTCTTTCGATTACGAAAGCGTCAGCCGAAACCGTTCACTCGACGCACTTCCCCCTGTTCTTCGTCTTCGAACCGATCCATCCATCCTTTCGTATGAAAGTTAATCCGTGAAATCGAACAATTTACTCGAGGCCATTCAGGGGGCCAACCCATCGTATTATATAGTTCCTTTTTGCATAGTTCAATGAATTTTCAGCACCTTCTGGCCCTTTGTTAGTTACACGAGCAAGGGGCACAGCAAGTAAGCAGGTGGACCAACATTTTACGACGGTCCTTAAATAGCATCAGTACAAAAAAATACATAAAAATGGCGGGAATTCAACCAATACAAGTTGATAGACATTGCAATGGGATTTACCTCTCAATGGCCAGGAGTGACCAAAATCTTCCAACGCGTAATGCAGTCAAATTTGGATCTTTTTTTCTTTCATTTTCTTTTCTTTTTTTCGAAGGATAAAACTCCATGTACCTTTCATAGGCATGTCGCCTATCTCATAGGCAATCTGATTTCGCTTCCTCCTCTTCTATTTCAAGCGAACCGTGCTCCATAAGCTCTGAATGACATCAAGTCCAACGTACTCGTATGACAGAATGCCAATGGAGGACCAAACCATAATTCTTAACCGACGAACTGATTGTCATCCTATCCAAGACACTGTTGCACCAGGGCAGATAGCGATTTATGGACAATAGCACTTCGAGTGAACTAGAAAGGCAATCCAAAGAAATCAAGTCTTTTTGTTTTGGTGTAGAACCGAGCTTCGAAAGTTGTCAAGATGAAAGATAAACGTAGATATACATATAAAAGTTCGAGGCCTACGGGTTTTCTATGGGGATATGACGGTTGTGGAGGAGGTGTCTGCAGAGAGCATGATCTCCACGTTTTCTCTCTCTTTCTATCTCCCTGTCTCTCTCAATCCTTCGGCTTTCGCATCCAACTTTTCCTGCCGATGCTTGCGACACTCACGGCGCTGGCAGTACTGGAGACACTTGCCAATGAGTTCAGGCTTACCGAATGTTAATCTTGAAACATGTGTACAAAACTGATTGGGAACATTCCCCTTCGTTCCGGAGCCCGTTCCAACGCACCCTCCATCCAGTTGTCATCGTCGGTTTGTTCGTTGGTGACGATGATCACTTCCCCTTCCCGGAAGGACAACTCGTCTTCATTGTCTGCTTCGCAGTCGTACAAGGCTCGACAACGTCGTAATCCGCTTAAGGTCGACGAGGTTGGCTAAAAATTAACGAATGCAAGATTAGAACTAATGCGCCAAGGTGGGAACGTTCGTTTTAGTTCCCCAGGACGAAGCAAGCACACTTTAACCCCTTGACGACCAACATCATGTAACACAAACATATGCCAGCACGTTACCTCTTTCTTATGCAGTTCAATATTTCATTTTCAACTATTGTCTCTGGAATACCTCATTCCCTCTTGAATGTACCAAAATATTTTCAAGACCGTTTTTGCAGAACAATTTTTGCATACAATGATTCTGTAGACCCTCCCAAACACAACGGTGAATTTTTTTGTAGCATTACAAACATTTAAGCGTGTTTAAAAAATGTTTAAAGAGATCGAGGCGCCTTGCCTTAAACGCAACAATTTTCTCAGACATTTGTTTATTTAGTTCAAAAATTAAAGTTTCGAAGCAAGATATATAATTACAGTTCATGATAGAGCGGATCTTCTTTCATCGGAACCCGTCGGGTGTCAAAGGGTTAACTTCTAAGAGTTGATGGAAGCAAAGAATGCTTCCTTAAATCACAAAGACAGCTAAATTGGAAATTCTAGATAGAGAAGACAAGAGGGAGACAGTCTTTTTCCAAGAATGTATGCAGATCGTGCACAGTTAATTAAATATTTGTTTGACTTGTTTCTCTTTTTTACCATTATGGGTACCATGCATAGAAGAAACTGTTTTCAGAAAATGTAAGATTGTATTAAAATGCTAACACATTGCTTATTACTTGTTACATAAAAATCTTACATATTAATTTTTTCTAATTTATGTATAATCGTTAGTCGAGCTATTTAGTTATTACTGTGTAAGTGACATTTTTATACAGTATTTCATGCATATTTTTAAATTGTCTTTCTTAATTACATAATTCTAAAAATTAACAATAGTTGCTAAACTCTTTTTTACATGATAGTACATATTCTCTAATGGTTTCTGTCTAGGTACACTATAACATCGATTTTGTCGAAAACTTTTCTATGTTATTCAATCCAATACATCTATTCCTTCATTACTTTATGTATATTGAACTAGAATTTCCAATAATATGCATCAATTTCATGCCTGTTATAAGTATTGCTTAGACTAAGTCCTTAGATTTAAGCTATCAATACAATGTAAAATTACAAAGTGGAAGATAACGTGTTATCTGGACATAGGTATTTTCTTTATATATACAAAAATAATCCAAGACGAACAGAACAATATTTGAAACAATTAAAATAGATAGCTGACGCATCTCGTGATTGCAATTAAATAATTTAGACAATAAATGAACCACAATATTGTATTTTTGCAACTGCTTGCATCCACTTTGTGAGTTTATGGGAGTAGTTTACACCAGAGTAATTATATAAGGCCCCAGTGCGTTCAAGTGCTATCGTTAACACAGATTTGGGAGGCTCATGCGAGAATTAACTTTCAAAGCATCTTAGCACGATATACTTTGATCAATATAAACATTACATCGACATATAGGATTTGTACACAGGAAGCTCGAGTGTTAGTCATTCAGTATCGTTAATTTTATCATATATATTCTATTTTCACACATTGTTTACTCGTTAAAAACCGCACAGTAGAAATCCAGGAAGTAATAATGTAGTTTCGATTAGAACTGAATAAAACAATCGTTTAGAATCATAGCACGGACAACAGATCCGACGAATCGAAATAAAATGTTATTCTGACGAAAATTATGCCTAAAGCATTGACAATGAAAAAACGATTGTTACGGACAGCACGACTGATCATGCAAAAGCATTGCCACACTTGAAAAGACAACTATACTATTTGACTTTATTGATTGAATCATTTTATTGAAGCAATTATTAATACAAAAGTTCTTGATAACAGAAGTTACGAATGTTTAAAATTTTAGTAAATGTGCAGACGAGAAAATTAAATCAACGAATAGGAACAATATAATTTAGAATTATATAGCTTTTTGTACGAATAGAAAAAGAATTTTTTGGTTTTCTGATAAAACAAGAAAAATACCGACTGTATATGTAAAAAAGAAACTTCTAAATTTGCAATTGTTGTGTAAATATATATTGTGGAATGAAAGGTATTTTTTCGTTTTAATATTTAAAATACTTAAAATATTTAAAACACATTTCAAGTGTAACAAGCTGTAATGTGGGATGGCTGATGTTTACCAGATTCAGATTTGGGAGCAAAGATGAAGGCTCCTCGGCGTAGCTCTCTAGTCTGGACCGGTCCCTTCGCTGTACCAACAATGGTTAATAACAAACCGTAAAGCACCGTCTTTGAAATGCATGCACTTTCTAAATACCGATTTTCTTAAAGATCACAATGTTTCTAAAGTTCTCGAATAAAAAAACAAGTGCTTCTTAAACTTTAACTGTCTCTATATGAACTCTATCAACGTGGATAAAAGATATCTATATAAAATAATGAATTTTCGTAATCACGTTATCATCAAATGAGAAATGATTTATATTATAAGAACAATTATTAGTTGAATGGACAATTTAGAAATTTGCTCCAGCTGTCTTTTGAGATTACTTAATGAATTATGTAACGTGAAAGAATGGATGTGCATTATAAATTACTGCAAAGATTAGAGAATGTAAAAATGTGATGGACATATGATGCTCGTGATTAATATATGTAATCTACTGAAAATTACTGATACTATACGTATGTGGTTAATATGATTTGCGAAGTACCATCGTTTATGAGAAGCTATTATATCAACTACTGCATGGGAAACGTGGGAGGAGTAACACCGTGTTAGTTAAAATTTTCTGAAATTAGTGACGCTGTTAAATGAACAATAATGACTTGAATGAATGTATATACATACATACACATACAATGTTAAAGGAGATGTTAGAAGTCTACCGGTATCGATGATTGCGCCAAATAAAATACAAATAAAACGTCATTCGCTTTAGCGTGAAAAATAATAAATGTCTCGGTAGGATTTAGCATTACATATTCGAAAATAATATGAAAAAAGTATACAGGAGAGTATTCCTTGATTTCCTGTTTCAACGTCCCGTCCCTCCTCTCTCGAGAAAGTCTCATGTTTCATAAAAATATTTCATAATCTTGTCAATAACTTACACGAATAATTCGCAGCTTACCTTGCGCGGGGGTGGAACAGGATTACCCAAACCGTGATCCGAGCACATGGAACTTAATGACTCGGTACTGCGGCCATTGCTCAATCTCGAGGAATTGATGCCTGAAGGCGCCGGAGGTGGAGGATTTCTCGGTCGTTGAAGCGTCGAGCTGTTCACTTTGTCAGCACCTAACAAACAGACGATACACAATAAATCCTGAGAAGAAAGCGGGTGCGGAAGGTTTGGTAAGGTTACCCGAGCCAGGCATCAGTTCGTAGAGAAGTTCGCATAAATTTTTAAACGCACCGTGTCCCGTTGAAGAATCTCCACTGGGCGATCTTTTATGATGTTGACTGTTTAATGTATTTAACGCATGTGGTAGAGTATGTAAAGAATGCCCAGCTAAGATCGGTTCGCTCGTTGTACGGCTATGCGTCGACGCTGCTAAGGACGCGGACGAAGGTAGTGTACCATAATGAGAGGAGGGTATACCACCTGTACTTCCGGCCGGTGGTGGTGGTGGCGGAGCGACGCGTTTCTTCAGAGACCCATGGATATTCAGTGAAATGTCCGGAGCCATGGGTGCGGGTACTGAAACAGAAATCACCAGTTAGTTCCTCTGTATCTGCATATGATGTGCACACTTTAAAATGGTTGTAAAATACGTGGCCTGTCCGGAAAGTATCCGACCTTTGCTTATATCTTCGTTTCTAAGTGGGGTAAGGCGGATAGCGCATGTTTATATTAGAGGCGATCTTGTAATAAGTGGCCCACCCATGCAACAAATCTCTGCAAGCCATCATTTGAAAACGATACGCAGTTTTGCAACGTATCGAGTCAAGTGAGCGTCGCGTATTATAATGACCGAACGTGTGGAACGACAGATATGCAGTAAGTTTTGCCAGAAACTTGGGCATTCTTGTTCGGAAACCATTGGTATGATCCTCCATAAAGTCCTGGTCTAGCTCCTTGTGACTTCTGGTTGTTTCTCAAAATGAAAAAACCTCTCACAGGACAAAGAGGCAGCTGTTCGCTATCCCTAAAGATGATTTTAAGGAGTGTTTCCGTAAGTGGAAGGATCGCTGGAAGAAAGTTGTGGCTTCTAACGGACAATACTTTAAAGGGGATATCATTGATATCAACCAGGAATGATACTTCCACCCGCTACAGCACAAGGTCAGATACTTTTCAACAGGATTGATCCTAGGACCTCTAGATGTCAGGATCTTAGTTCATCACCGCGGATTCTCCAACTTTAACGATTTATGTCCTTAAAACAACCAAGTAGCTACAGCTAAATATTCCGCATACAGCGGATTCCGGATATTTGAGACACGTAAGGTCCGGTGTTCCTTGATGAAGAATTTGTTCTTACAAGGGACGATCCTGAAGTGACATCTCCGGATTGTTTAAAATAAAATCGATTTTTCGAAGTTGACAAACCGGTCTCGCCTGTTACGAGTGGCGATGGAGTGGTAAGAGTATCGAGGATATGATGTAAGGCGTTAACTCAACAAAAGAGAGGCCGTACCAGCAACAGGTTTCCTTGCTTGTGGTGGAGGTGGCGGAGGCATTTGTTGCCTATTCGTCGAGGCACTTGGCGAAGAACCGCTTTGCAAACTGTCGCAAGTGCTACTTCGACTTCGCAGTGTCACTGGTGAGTCTCCTGACCCAGTGCCCCCGCCACTGCCACCACCGCCCACATAAGATGGCGGTCTACTGCGGGACTTCTTCTCCGGCGTTAGACATCCATTCTACAAGAAACAATTAAAGTATAAACAACAATCCTAGCCAAAGAATTTAGCTATTGATCTTCTATGATCATACCCTGTCCTCTATTATCGTCTCGTCATCAGAAAAATCAGTTGAGCCTTCATCGTGTGAGAGATTCCACTCAATGTTAACGTTGTCGAATAACGTTTTCTGCCTCTGCAGAGCGTGACTCAACTAAAAACAATACAACATTTTCAATTGCGTTATTTGGGTTCTATGATGATTAGACTGCGGATGTTTATACAATTTTCAATTTTTGTAGACGAATTTTAAGAAAGTGGAATAAAATACAATCTCATTTCCAGTGGTAGGAACCTTTGTAGATCTCCAAAAAATAAAAGTTGTACTAAATTCTGTCGAATCTTATATTCCACCCTTTTCTGAAAATTTTCAGAATCCATAAATGCATAAAGGTCCGCAGTCTAATGATATTACTACACCACTTAAAAATTTCATGTCAATGATATACCAGTTCTTTGCAAGTATGGTGGCCCATTTCTTGGGCAATATCAAGCGGAGTTTTATCCTGTTTGTTCCGATGCGTGGGATCGGCGCCTGCACGCAGCAACAATTTCATCGCCTCCGCTCTGTCGTGCCTTGCACAAAGGTGCAACGCAGTCTCTCCGTCAACAGTGATCCTGTCTATACCGCCTGCTGACATGTTTTGCACTAGGAAGTCGACAATGTGTAAACTATTTCCCATCTCGCGTAAAATGGCTAAATGCAAAGCTGTCTCGCCCACATCCTATAATGGAACAGTGATGCTATAATCGAGGGTCACATTTTCCCGAATCGGACAGGTGTAAGCAAACTTCTGAAAGTTTGGCATCGATTGAAATGAAACTTTACCGAAGTAGGTAACGGCGCTGCCAGATCCACGTTCTCAGCATAAACTTGCAGAAGTTGTTGCAGGTCACGATTATTTACAGCGTGTTCTAGATCCGAGAGAAGATCCCTTTCATCCGCGCATGTGTTCATCACGTACCTCTTGTCTACATACTTGGCTCTTATGAAGTCGTATCTCTCTTCCCTGTTCGGTGAAACATAAGTTACGAGATAAAAAAAAATGGGGGCTGAGGATATATGGCTGTACTTACATGGTCGATGTTGGAGTTGGTTTGTGGTTATGATGCAACGTTGCTTCCATCACTTCATTGAACGCCTGGTTAGTCATGTGCCGTGCAAGGAGCAGTTGAGCTGTACCCACATTGTCGAGTGTTAGAGACTGTATTCTGGATATGTGTACACCTAGGTCTCGGTGAATACCACTGCATTCTATGCAGACGATTATACCGAAATTTGTGGACAGCCACGTAGCATCTGTAAAATATTCAAATGATAGTCGTGTTAAACATCTGCAGAGAAACGGTTATTATTTGCTCACAGTACTACAGTACTAACACCTACCACCCCTCAATCAAGTCTATTACTATTTTATACAATATTAACCCCTTGCACTACGATTTATTTTACGGTTACTCTTTCTCGTTCATAATCTCCTAGAAAAAGAAGAAAATTTATACCTATCGTCTTTCTACAACGTCCGTGTTAGGAAATTAATAATTAGACAGCGGATCTTTATGCAAAATGAAAATGTTCCAACTGAATCGCAACAATCTGGAGTGAAATAGAAATTTATCTTGTTTCTTAATATGTTTGATAGGTTGAAAATAGTATAACAGTACTATTAAATTCTTCTAATATTTTTACTATTTTAAATTACACTTACTCATTTTTGTCATAAATGCATAAAATCCGCTGTCTATTAATAATAATCATCACGAGTCTGACACGCTGTTATAGTGCAAGCGTTTAATATACGAATAAAGTCTACACTATTATATTTTCTGCACAGTCTATCTGATCCTCTGTGATACTGTACTATTGATCGTGTACTTGCTTGGTTTGAAGATACAAGGAGATACACCTAACGTTCGACCCCCAAAACGAGTCCCATCAGATTTACCATTTTGCGAGGAGCAATCACAGCACTGATCGTTTCCCGGTAACCTCATAACGCATCGAATCACGGCCTGTTGTAGTTCAACTAAACTTGGATTCCCAGTACCAGCCTCTGCTTTGCCACTGGCATCGAATGCTCGAAGCAAAGCGCGTTCTTTGCAGTTGACCAGAACGGACATCCATGCTCGTTGATCTGCCTCGTCTTCCGCTTGGAAATGATACGTTCTGTTGTCTGAAGTATCACAAAAAAAATCATGTCAAATTCTAGCGGTAATATGAATCAAGCCTGCAAAAATGCAAATAACAAACGTATGACTTCGAAGATACGCAGCATCACAAACGCATCGTGATTCATGGGCTTTTTACGAGGCAGTGAATAATCACTGGTAGGTAATCCGTTAATATATGTTAACATATGCATGTAGCGATACAACGACACATATTTTTTGCAGGTTTATACATCCTTTTAAACTACTCACAGCTAATGAGATCGAAACCCCGCTTATCATCCGGTACTAGCTTGATTTGGCAGGTTAATAAATTCACTCGTGTGGGTGGTTTATTTTCGTCCGCGTGACAAATATCAAGATAACCCTCCGCCTGAACGGCGCACCTTCTCTTCTGCCATACTCTCCTCATTTTACCCTCGCTCTTCTTCAGAAGGTGTCCGGAACGAGTGACACCATGCTGCTTGTCCCCTTGCAGTTGGTGAAGCGAATACCCTGCATTCGCGTTAACATTTAGCTGAAAACAATATACTGTCTTGAATATTCATGTTTACAAATTTGTTGTGTAAGATTAAAATATGGTCGTTCAAGGTTTACTTCTTTGTCGCAGCCTGAGCTCCTGAGGAGGTTCCTCAGCTCTGTCAACCGCCTTCTCTCTTCGTCCTGCGTTTGCCTAATCTTCTGTAACTTCACGCTGAGGTCAGCCACATAGGAACCGAAGTGTTCGATGGTCTTTAGGCCGTCTTGAAAGTAACTAGAAAATGGAAGTTCAACATATAAGCTCCTTGTTGTAATGGAACTATTAAAAAATCCATGGGCTTTCAAAAATAACGAAATAATCGGTAGACAATTGTGCCTTTTCCAAAAAGCTGTTTCCTTCAAGTTCTTGTTAATTGAGAAAGGGGTTAAGGACTAAAGTATTCTCCATGAATCTTACTTGGTTTGCGCATGGTAATATTCGACTAGATGCTGAAGTAGTTCAATTCCCTTCTTGGTTTTGATTTCGTTCACCTTGATCAGATACTGTAACAGAGACGTGGACGGGGCCGGTTGTCAAACGATCGTCGCAATAAATACGCACAGAGAGGGGGAGAGAGAGAGAGAGACAGAGAGAACAAGATATGTATATAGAATTACTGTGATTCGTTCCGGAGACGATTTAGGGGGCCTCACCTCGCACATTTGCAATTGAAACAATCGTCTCTCCTTTTCCATCTCATCGGCGATCTCGGCCGGCGTCACTTCCGTCCGAATGAGGCCAGCCTCTTTCGCGTGCTGCTTCTTCTCCTTCTCGATTTTCGCGTATTTCGCCTCGTAGTCCTTCCACGCCTTCTCGAACGGTCTTTTCAGGTCGCCTTTGACTCCTCTCAGGTCCCCCTTCAGCACCGAATCCAGGGGGAACATCACGATGTTATTGATGTTCTGCATCTGTCCATAAATAATCCATACGTAACATTAATTGCGCAATTTTGGGCAAACAGGAAGGAAATCAGATATCAGTTGGCAGATAAGATACAAGTAACAATTTTCGGAGGAACGACTGGCCAACTCGAGAAAAATATACAGGAAAGTTTTGCATAAATATTTATAGTCCAATGTCGGTTGCATGTTTTACGTAAAACTGATAACTGTTCTATTTATAACTCACTATTTATAACTATTCATAACTCTGATCAGTTTTATTATGAAAATTACAAATGTTAATAAAGCCGTACCAGCTAAACTTGTAAGAGCAAAAGTGTGTTTTGTCAAATATTTCCAAAAAACTATGTTAATAATTTCGTTTAAAAAAATTGCCGATTGTTGTACATGTATTACTAAGGATAATTTCTACCCTCATAGTTGCAATTATGAAAGAATGTTAACCATCGATAGAGCATAATCCCGCAACAGAAGTCAGCATGATATGTTGCAACCGGTAAAATAGACATTAAATGCGGAATTGTTTCAGCGAATGTATGAGGAAATGAAAATTAGCAGAAGGTGCACTTGAATATAAACGAGATAGACGAGATAACCGGTCTTCCCTCGTGAACAGTTGTGAATTATTTTCCTGCGGAATCTGTTTCAAATGAATAATTTATTGTTACGTAAAGAACGGAACGACCGGGGCAGAAAGTATGGCGTCCATACGCACCAGCGTTTTCATTAGAGCACTCAATTCTTTCGTGACGACCGCAAACTTTAAGAAAGCGGCACCGATATCCGGTTCCTGTTCTTTCAGCGCCGCATCGCCGAGCCTTTCCAACGCCCTTCCAAGGTACACCTCGTTATCGACGTGAGCTGTTGCAGAACAGAATAAATTGATCTTTAAAAAACTTCGCTAAAAACCATCGGGATATCGTTTATATAGCCATTCATTTACGACGGAAGCAATTAAAACGAACATTAAATCACGAACGCCGCGCCGTATACGAAAAGAGTTAAGAGGAAAAGAAATCGCTTAAGCCTTTGCCGTACGATTTTTCTCATGGCTACAACCATTTTAACTTCTCCAAAATCTATATTTATAAATTTATATTTATCGTGTACGCTTACATCTCCTTTAATGCTTAAGTATCGACTACAATAGAATTTTATTTCGTTTCGAATGAAAAACACAACGTTCGTATTTAGTAGAACTATTTTTTCTGTTTCTTTTTCCACGAATTCGCTCGTGAAGATTTACATATTTGCACGACTGACCCGAACGAAAGGGTCCAACGTGCGAAATTAAGTATCTTGCAGTCTGGAGCCTTCTGCCTCATAAGAGGCTTATATTGAGAAAATTATTTGTTTAATTAAAGAAACGAAGAATCCAGGTAGAAAACCACGCGAAAACCGGCAGAAACTTCCATTTAAACGGAACGGCGAGTACCGCTCATTAAACGCTTAGAGAACACCTCGCCGTTACAAAGGCCAAGCAGAGGGGAAATCGGAAACTTTCATCCGATGTCTGATCATTTTTAAGCCGGCCGTGCTACTCACCGTTTCCAGAGTTGTGAATGGCTTTGATCGCTTTCTTCAGCTTCGTCAGGCCGTCCCTGTCGAAGTCCAGCGTCTGCAACAATTTAAAACAGTTCCGTTATCTCCTTATCTCCCTCTTTTCAGAATCTATAAAGATCAAACTGATAAAACGTCCAACTATTTTAACACTGGATCTACATTACTTTAGACAGGGTGACATCGCGCGCTAAAACAAAAACCATTGGCGCCACCGGTAGGTAAAATATAATTTCCTGTTGGGAGGTATTCGCTCATTTTAGCCAGAAAATTTCCAATTTCCAATTTCCTTCGTTCCCGAGCTTTTCAAAGGGTACGAAACTAAATGTTGTGTACGAGCAACAAACGTTATCGTAATGCGCGGAACGCGGAGAACGCACGCTCGCGCGCAAGTTCTCGAAGCAGAAGGGGCTTCACCGACTGTTAAACGCGAGAAGGAAAAGCAACAACAAGGAGGAAAGGAATTCCCGAGCAGAACGACGACGGCGATACATTTTATCGGATCACGCTTCGCCGAGCGGAAGATTCGTATATCTTTGTTCCTCGCGGCGCGGCGCGGCGCGCTCTCGGCCGCTTCTTATCGGAGCAGATTTTTGCGTTCCGTGGCTCGCGCGCTTTCACGATTTTTAATAAACCGCGGGGGTAGGACGTTGTAAAAGTGTATTGGAATCCCGGTGTCCGATCCCCGGCAGTCGGCTAAAGGAATCGCAATTAAATCCATCTATCGTCCGATGCCGCGCCAAGCAAATATCAGCTGCTTATCTTGGACTGGAAAGGCTTGCGCGGCCTCCTCGGATATTTCATCCGTCGTTCCTTTTCTCCGCGTTTATTCCAAAAAGTTGCGGCACTTTCATACATTTTGCAAATGAGAGATCGGATTCATTTTTGCATTTATATTCATTTATTTTTTGCTAGGAGATGAGTAAGGGATGATCCTTTACATTAGCACAAGCTTAGTTCAGATTCTCTTTGTACACTTTGTTCTAGATACAGTTTGACTAGTTTGATCATATTGAAGACGAGGTAGAAAATATTTGCTCACCGAAATCATTTTTTTTCTCTATGAAATTTTTGAGGGGATGATTCTTTAAAGCCGCAAAAATTTACGAAAAGATAGAATTCCTTTTTATTTCATTTCTATTCCCCGCAAACAACTCGGAAAATTGTTATCTTGTGCAGAGCTCCGCAGTCTATTTATTGCTCGCAGAGGTCGACGAACGGCTCCTTCAACCCCTACGGAGTGATCCAATGCAGGTATACACCAAGGTTTCATTAACTTTGCAAGAATCGTTGCAATACGTGGCGAGAGGTATTAATAAAAATTGCACGGTGCTCGAAGCGTTAATCAATTCGACAGGTTCGCCGATCGGCGTTAATTAAAGGGAGGGGTCGAAGACGCGACCGCTCGAGCGATTCTTTTAATTATCGTCGCGGAACTCGACGGTCATATATACATAGTAATCGACGGTCGAACAGTATACATACGTATATCGGGGATCGCACGGAAACCGGATCCTCGGTGAAAACCGACGCACCGCCATGCCAGCTGAATGCAAATTCCAGAAGAGACGCGGTCGTCGAACAAACTACCGTATCAGCGCAACGTGCTCAACGACGGGCCGTGACGTGTCGCGATATACCTTGAAGAAGAAAGACGGAAACACCCACCTCCAGTTACCGTATTGTATGCTACAATACGCGCGTTCCTCGACCGAGCCCATTCAACGACCCACCGATCGAAATGTCTGATATTTATCAGCCGATCGACGTCTACTCACGTTGGACCCCTTTATCCTAAGTGGACGAGGGTGTCCTCGCATTTAGGGCTTCTCAATGTTCAACCCTACTTACAATAGACTTGCTAAGAAATATTCTAATGATCGTTACACATCATATACAGTATACAGGAAAGGTTCGATCTAAAAAAAACCCTCAAGTCCGTGTTGTCTCTTAAATCGCATGTAGCTACATACTAGTTTTTGTTGATCTCGCTTAACGCAAAAAAGGACAAAAAAAACTCTAAATACAGTTCACATTATATCGTGTTTAGTGTCACTTTAATAAGAAAAATGTCACAAATAAGTTAACGAAAGTCCCATAAAAAAATATATAATGAGAAATGAAGAAGTTTTATAATTGAATTAAAATTAAGCGATCGGACAGCTCAAGGTTCTCGCGGTGGAGGGGATATTCGTTTCTCTTAGATCGAATATTTATCATAATTGTGGCAGTATTGATGGGTATCATGTAATCTAATCGGTTGTTTTTCTTTTTCATATAATTGTAAACTGTTGGAACTCGTATCCAACGCAAGGAGAAAATTGTACTTCATCTCTTCTACTTCAGTTCCAAATTAGGAACTTAAAAATCACCATTGTTTGAGCGAAAACATTTCCACCATAGTTGTTCGAAGACTGTTTTGCAAGCGTTTTAAAAAGGAAAAACTGTGGGCGAGATTCAACAAGGTCGCTGTTACTAAATCCGACCCTAATGTATGCACACAACGATGGAGTATTGTGTAACATGATTAAATAAGGCTGTATCCTTATCGATAGTGCGTTTATCACGCCGCGTCGGTGACGACCGAGGTTTCGCCATGCATAATGCAATATCCTTAAATATTTGAGCGGCTTTTTGCTACAAACATTATTCTTTACATTTTTAGCGTTGTCGATAAATCAAGGATCGTTACGTAAAATTTCCCGTAGACCGAGCCAGTAGTTAAACAATTTTGTTAATAGGCATTGTCTGATCGTTGAGTCTGTATGTAGTCTGATCAGTGTAATCTTTAATTACTGAGAAGTTTCTGCAATAAACTATATTTTACTTCATTGTTAATTGTAAAGTGTTATACTAATGTTATACTAATCAATAAATACTCATTCGAATTCGTTAGTGGGCGTTGTCGGGCCGCGGTCATTGTGATTGTTAATTAGTCAGAAGTTGCTACGGCTTCGAACGCGACCGAATATGATACACATCGAGGAAGGGGTTCGAGCTGAGAGAGTCATCGAATTTCTGTCACTCCGTCCTCTGTTTTATTCAATTTGTTCAACGATCCTCTTCACACAGTACCAGCCCGCGTATTGTGTGAACAATAGGGACGTCCATCGATCGGCGCGCTTCTGTTCCAACTTTCCAATTATACCCGGTGTAACGTCTCTGCCCGGCAAACTGGAATACATATACATAACACGACCGAGGAGAGGGGCGATGTCGATTTAATTTTCCGCGTATCGACAAGCACAATTAAGACCACCACTCAACAAATTCCACTGCTTTCGCTCGATTAATTAATACTATTCACGAACAACAGTTGCTGTCCACACTGCTTTAAAATTATCTCTCATCCCAGAACTTCAACCAATGTCGTTTAATTCATATTTTAACACGTCGACCTGCTGAACCAACATCCACAAAAAATTTTGTTCAAAAGACATGTATTATATACATGACATATAAATAAATGTAATAATGAAAAATAAGAGCCAAATAAAAAGTACTTCCTGTATGTAACTATCCTAATTAATTTGAAACTTTACATCGGTGCTTATAAATGCTTGTAATATTTTTCCTGTGATAAATTGTGCCTAACTAATTTTTGTAATTTTGATAAGAATTTGATAAAATCCACAGTCTAGTGATGGCATTAAAAATCAACGGATTGTGAACAATTTCAATTAATCATCAAAAGGAGAGACTTTTTCCCCGAGTTTCTGTAATCTTCCGGTGGCAGCAAGCGAAAAGCAATCGTCATTTCCGTTCGCCGTCGAATCCCTCTCGATTGAAACGAATTGGCAAACAAGATACGTTTTCTATTTTCAGTATGCGACCGAGGAGACAAACGGGCGACTAAACGGCTTTTCCTCGGAACACGAGATACACGATAATAGCAGCCGCATCTTGCGTTATTCCGGTACCAAAACTGTGTCGTGTCCCAGAGCGGTGATTCGTAAAGCTGAGGGAACATTGCTGTGAGTTCTCGCCGGGGCTCGCATGATTCGCGCCGCTCGAACGGCGTGCGTCGTCGGACCAGGCCCAACCGGCACGAATCACTTGGGCGCCGTCGTTGTCGTGCCTCGTAAACGCGAAACTGGCACATTAGAAATTCGCACCGCGAGCGACACGCATAAACGAGAAACGAATGTACTCGTTTTCATTTGCCTACTTGTTAACTATTTATCCAATCTGCACACCGGGTGGCCGCGCCGGCCCGCAATTTTATAGAACAATGTTCGCTTTATCTCGATTGGCCTGTCGCGAAATTACTACTTGCGAATCGCTATTTCTGGTCCGCGAGTTCGCAGAACTTTTCACACGTAGTTACTACTTGTTTTATTAGATTGTAATATAAGTATGTTCGGTTGTCATCTCTTTTTCATTTATTGATGAAGTATGTTTCTTAGCTCGCACAGTTCTACTATATTTTTTATAAAATAGTAATAATAGGCCGAGAACTTCGGGAGTCGATGACGTATATGTAGAATCGGCTAAAACAGGTCCGGACAGGATTCGCGCTGGCTGGCCAGGTGGGGGTAGCCGATTTTAAGGCATCACTTCGGCCGGCCAGCGCGAAGGCCTGTCGCTTTTCTTTTCTTTCAAGTCGAATATTTAACGTTTTCCCGCATTTATTTTCATTAATGCGCACTTTATGTTTTAGTTTTCCTCAAGAGGACACCCAAACGAAGTCATGTCGCTCACAGCAGTCTTCAAATTGTCTCCAACTTATATCGCAATATATTCAACAAAGTATTAGGTAATTATACGGAAGGTATAATTTTTATTTTATAACTTGAACCAATAAAATAACTGTGTGCGACTTTTATAATTATTTATTGTATTAGTCTAACCGAATTGATCGCTGTGGTACGGCTAATTACAATTGGAAACTACTAGAAACTGCATTTGGCATACTACAAGCTTTAATTGCTTTCGCGTCTGATTTTTAGTCGTGGAAACGGGATCAGTGATTATTATGATGCCCTAAATTATTGCAGACATATGCGTGGAATGCGAATAATTCATGTTCTGTTAAATAGTTGCCGATTTTTACTGTCAACGGCAAATATATATCTCATATTGACATTATCAGTGGTGATGTTAATAATGGAAATGGACGTGCAAAATTTAAACGGGAGTCGATATTAATGGTATTTATTATAAACAATCTAGACTGCTATACGAAACAAAATTTTTTCTATGCGATCGAAACAGGTCCAAACACATATCCAAAACTATTCTACCTCCACACCCCGTTAGTTTACCCGCCTAAAATGGCAATTTTCAGGCGCCTTCCCAGAAAAGCGCGAATACGTGAAGCTATTCGACGCCGGGGAATGCGAAAACGCCATAACAGGTTGAGGAGGGTATGCCTAACAGTTGTTGGATCCCCAGAATCGGTCCCCATCGAACGAGTTTGTCCGCGAAATGACCCTAATCGTATGACGAGTGTGATGAAATGATTTCGCGTTGCGTTACGCAGAAATCTGTGAAGGCCCGATGTCGGCGGAATCGTGTCATCGTGCTTGCTCTCGAATTGGAACCCTGCGAAACGCGAGAACGCGAGAGGAGGGGCGAGACGTGTTTGGCAAATCCGCGGGGAAATTGGCAAATCTGCGGGGAAATTGGCAAATCTGGCCCGGTCCGGAACTGACCTCTCTTACACAGTGGAGCCGCGCAAACGCCGAGGAAACAGGTAAAGCCGATGGAACAGGTTTCGCTGCTCCTCTCTCAGCCAATGGACCTCGGCTTAAAATACGGTACCATTTACAACCGGGATCGCCGGGACCAATGTTTAACACTTTGCGGTACCCCGCGCCCTCTTGCAGGCACGTGAACGCGTAATATCGAACGTTTCCGCGTTTCCGGCCGTTCACACAGTTTTACCGGCCCACGGATTAACTTGAAATTTCATTGCATACACACAGTATACAGCATGGTTTCAAAAGAACTTTCACGTGATTATAGCCAATTTTTTGTAAAAAACATTTAAAAAGCAATTTTTTTATGTTATAAATATATTTACTGAAATCGCCTTGAAATTCTCTAACAAATATGCGCAAAAAAATTATAAGTGTATTTGCAAAAAATTGAAGGTGACCTTAAAAATACATGAAAAAAATGAGTTGACAAAAAATTTGCTATAATCACGTAAAAGCTCTCTTGAAATTAGGCTATATCTGATAAAAACATTTTCGATCGGATTGCTAATAACAGAGTAATCTCTACTGGTCACGATTCGTGGTTCACCCTGTAGATTGTAGATGAATTAATTTGCAACCCTTGCGTTTTGTCGGTTATTACCGGACTGCAAAGTGCATGCAGACAAATTAAAAGAATTTAAGAACATAAATGTATCAGAGGTCCAGCTTATTAATGTTATAAAACGAGGCTTCTAGTGGCGTCTAATGACCAAAATGTCAAAGTGCATGAACCGACGTGGCTCAATTGAAGCTGAATCAAGTTTTGATACAATGGAAAGACTAAAAACAATACCCCAAAAATACGTCTAAAAATACATACAAAATAAAGCTGTGAATTATCCAATGTCTTTTTTTTTAAACAAACATAAATTTAGAAATATCTGTTCAGAACTATTTTTAAAAAATGTACATAAATATTCATAAGAGAGTCGTCAAATGTCGTCGGGTGTCGGAGTGACTCGTTTGGTAAAATATTAACAATTTTCGCAAATAACATAATTTCCAGCTAAACGAAGTCTTTCAGTCTTCATAAATATGTTCCACGTAATAGATAGCATTGAGAACGTTCATCCTCGGAACGTTTAAAAAAACTTTTACCTACTAAATGAATGCCAGTGAATAAAACTGTTAAAGTTTAGCGTTAGCAACCACCCACACGCTTGACTTTTCACGACTGCGGAAGATCGTAAGCCGTTTATGAATAATTATTTTTACGCGGATTTCACGCTGAAAGGGTTTGGCCGAGTTTCTCGTTCGCAAGTTTTCCGCGTGGCGCCGACCTAATAATAAACTCGCGATGATAACGCGGAACGATACAATGATCGTTCTCCTTCTTCGCCTAGTGTGTGTATTTCCATTTTCAGAAGCTTGTCGCACTTTTATGTATCTAGGACAGTCGATGCTTGGCATCGCGTACTGGTGTCCCGACCATATAAAGAGTAAGTAAGAAAAATGCAGTCCTAAGTAACCTTAATCGTTTACTAAAAAAAGTTTCACGACTGAAACAACTCTTTCTTGAAACAAGCTTTATGCACATTTTCATTTTCATGCGTTATTTAGACAAACCGGAAACGGGCTTGTTCGTGTACTAAAAAATTCCTCATTGGGAAAATAAAATAAAAATGCTATTACATAAAGTTTTATTGGTAAAACTAGTCAAATTTTTGTTTGATTAGTATGTATCGGTAAAATTGATAAACTATATTTAATTACGAGTTAGTTGCTTGAATTTATAAATTTTGTGATGTAGGATTCAAGAATAGATCACAGGAAGAAACGTTAGGTACGATTAAGCGCGCGAGGGATTCATCTCTAGACCCTCAGCATCGTGTATTGGGTGCTCGTCCAAGTTATTGATTTATTCCCCAACAGTGGAGTACTATTCCATGGTGCAGTTTCGCTGTACATCGCAGTTCTTTTGCCACCTACAGTACAAGCCATCCATCCATCCATCCATCCAGTACACGTTTACTTCAATTTGCCACTACGAGTCTTTACAACGCACCCCCGTCACGCAATCGATACTAATTGCCGATTTAACTGCCCAGAGCGTCGAACGAAAAAAAAGCTTTGAATATAGTCTACCAAAGTCTCGGACGTATTCGACCGTAATCACGACAATCAAACAAATTAATTCAAGCTGGTACGCGCATGATGTATCTACTAAATTGCTCGATATAAACATGGATTTTAAATTCACAAATATAATTTTGTCTATCATGACAGTCGAGTAAAAAGTGACTGACTACATACTTTCTGTCCAGCTTAAAATCCTTAATTTTAAACTCTCAAATATTTATAACTCTCTAGTTTCATCGTATCCAAGAGTTAAACGACTGCCAAATATCTATCGTGACAGTCAAATAGAAAGTGGCCGACAGCAGAATTGCTATGCATGTAACATGCAAATGTTAAAAAAAAATTTTGCTCACATAACCTAATTAACTGATAACATCTCAAAAAATAAAGGGCGCATACAGTGTATGCGACTTACAGTGCTACAATTTTCAGCCCGCCAAATTTTCAGTGTTTCTACGGCGGATGATGAAAGTTCATGGTGGAAGAAAGTGAAAGAAAAATAGAATGAGGGATGAGTCATCGTGAATTCGTGCAAAGGCCCAGAGTCCAGAGAGAACCGAGCCGGTCTGAAGGAGCGGTGAACCAGCTCTTCGTCTGCTCGCCTCCTCGCCCCGTGATCCTCATTCTCTGCTCTTTTTCTTCTCTTTCTCCGGCTCGGACGACCAGGTGAAGCGACCAACAAGTAAGAACGAAAGAAATTCCTGGCCGCGCGCGCGGCCTTGGTAGGTCGTTCGTATCCGAGTCGTTTACCTGGACCGATTTGCAAACGCGAGGGATCGGCTGCATCTGCGCGCCGCTTCTAGCCGTCTCGGACCAGACGCCAGCAAAATTTTACTCGAACAATACCTGGCAAGTCGTAATCGCTCCTTACAAACGAGATCAAACGCAAAATTTCGAAACTGTTCATACGAATGGAACGTACACAATTTGAAAGATTAAGAGAATTTAGAAACGTCAATGCATTATTTCTTAGTTATTGAAATTATTGAGGAATAAGAAAAGGTTTTATTTGGCGCCTGTGTTTTTACAATTGATTCACAAAATTTTTTTTTCCATCTAAATCCACACAATCTCAGCATAATGTTATTCGAATTACTACACCGTGTATCTTTCGATCGTAGAAACACAGGGGTCGTTAAACCATGCAATATTGTTCTCTAGAATCTCACTCTAACTTCATACGTAACATGTTATAGTCTATCACAATTGTTATATGTAGAGAACCTACACGTGAACACGATCTATTTATATAGCGTGTGATCGAAACTATGATGCGAAGAGGATGATTCTTTACACTTTACACAAAAATGAACCAAAAAAGTGGAATACAATCTTTTGTACAATTTTGGATGTGATCAAATGCACCCACAATCTTCAGAAATGTTGATCTTCCGATTCCATAAATATTTTTAATTTTTTGCAGTCAGGATTGTTAATTAAAAAATCTAGAAAACTATGGTCTGTCGTATGAAAAACGTTTCCGCACCGTTCCGATTTATTTCTGCGTAAGAAATCGGCCTTTGCCCTCGCGTAGGATGCTTTCAGTCACAGTCAGTACACAGAACACAGGAAAATGATTCAGCGAAGAGGTGGTTCCACGGTGGTCGAACAATTATAAAAAAATTATCTGGGGCGTGTTAATGTATCGGCAACATGTAAACGACCGGTTACGCAAAATCCAATAGCATGCTGTTCTCGAGTCAGTCTCTGTCGATGGGATTGGCTTACCGGTCTTCCTCTACTACGGTCTTTGAGGGTAAGCACACGGAACATGCTTCCGCCCGTGCGTTTCAATCAATAAACCGCCTGTGAAGTGTCTGAGAGTGGAAATCTCTCGTGGAAATTCCGATTTATACCGTTGGCCCGAGCTTATTTAATTATTTCACTCGAATCGCCTCACAGCACACGCTCGGCCACAATCTTTGCTTTCTTTCTGGGAACCGTTCCTTCTCCTTGATCAAACTATCCGGGGCTTGGATTCTACGTTTTTCCTCGAGTTAGCCTGAAACGGCTGATTAAATTTGAAATTTTTAGATCAGATTCTTCGTTTCGACCGGTTGGGAGAGGCCGGAGACGAGGGATGTTTCATAATACCGTTATGAAGCGAAAGATTGTGGTATCCGATTAT
This sequence comes from Lasioglossum marginatum, assembly GCA_028455795.1. Lineage (NCBI taxonomy): Eukaryota > Metazoa > Arthropoda > Insecta > Hymenoptera > Halictidae > Lasioglossum > Lasioglossum marginatum. Next base: position 696,728 of record CM052245.1, read on the forward strand.
GTAGTTGGTCTCATTTCCTGCTTTTGATCTGAAGTGGTTACTTCTAAAATGTTCAATCTGTCGTGATAATTGATTATATATAATTCAATTCTTATGCTCCCTTTAATGCTCCAACAGTATTAAATACGATTAATTATCGTTTCTCTGTTTCCACCATCATTTTTATTCGTATTTATCTACTACAATTAAAGAATCACAGACGTTTCTTGTCCGTAAACAATCTTCCTTAATATAGCTCTTCAACCGAATAGTTTTATTAACCCACGTTGCATTCGTCAAAGGTAAAGTTGTTATTGCATCAGTATCATGCAATCATTGGATGTACAGTTTATTTCCGACCGTGGCGTATTTTGTAGCTATCGAATCGTTTGATTTTGAAAAGCGATATCGGCGTTTAATGTAGGATTAAAATTTGTTTTAATAATGACTCAAGCCAATATATCTTGATACGCGTGGAACGACGATTTTCAAGGTCTCGACGCAGTTCGACAGCCTTCATTGAATTAACACACTCGTCGTCCGGAAGTGGTCAGAAAATGCCGCGCAAAACGTGCGCCTAATGCTAAGGCATCCTAGAAACAAGCTGTTCAATTAAGACCGACGACAAAAGCAAGGAATTGCGACTCTCAACTTCATTGGAAACACAATCGAGGTACATATTTAACACGAAGACTCGCGAGAAAACCCGAAAATTCCTGTTTACCCTCAACTTTGCAGATTTGCACAACATTCAAAATTTCTTTCTGCTTCCTAAATATGTATTCTAAACGAACTACAAAATATGTCAGAGTGTGTGTAATCATCACAAAGGATGCTGCTACCCTTATGAACCGAAAACTGGAAAAATTTCCGGAGTGTATAGAGGTACGGAGTGTAGAAAACCCCACATGAACGACTAAAAACTAAAAATGCTTTGAAAACGTCCGGAAAAAAAGAGAAGTGCGCATCAATTTAAAAAAAGAGGAATGTTTTCAACCGAAAAAACGAATAGCTGAAAACTCTTCGAAAATATACAGAAAAATAGGGAAACACATATCAATTGCTAAAAAATGTGCTTCCAGTTTGAAAAACAAGAATCAATACAAGGTTGGTTTAACCCAAAGAACCAAAACCTGTGAACACTTCTAAAATTCCTTCAGAATACACACAAAAATAGAAAAGCCCTTATTAATTTCTAAAAGGGTTGCTTCTATCCTGAAGGAGAAACCCACAAAAACATCAAAACACATAATAATGACCACAAAAAATGTTTCTAACTCCAACAATGAAAAATAATAATCTCCTAAAAATCTGCGGTAGAGGATTGTAATTTTCGGGTTAACGAGGTCTCGGTGAATCGATCCGTCATCGATTTCGCGTCGAATGTTCATTTACCTGTCCGGTAAACACCCGAGCGTTCAAGTTTCCGCGGATAAGGGACCGAAAGCAGCATCGGTGTCAGCTTGTTTGTGTGCGAGTGTGTGATAAATGTATTCGCGTCGCGAGGGTGTTCTTCAGCGTGTCGAGATCTGGTAAAGCGACAGAACCAGAGGAAGCAGAGTTCTAGAAGAGGCACGAGGACCCGGTTTTCTCTTGAAAGCCGACAACGCGTGGAAAGGAGACGGAACGGTCCCGGTCATCTTCCGGCGGCGGACGCTAACGAGAATAGACTGCGGTCGCGCCACACCGAAAATAGTCGCGGAACGTAAATTTTCGTCGCAACGGTGTCGTAAGTCGCGCTGCTAAAGCGGGAAAGTGGGTGACTTACAAGCACTCAGGGTCAAGAGTAAACGAAGACGACACACTGGGTTAGGAGAATAGCCCGTGACCGGTCTGGATCCTCAGTGCTGCCCCAACGATTACGCTAGTGTTAACATTTTTCCTACCGAAAGCCTATTAATAGAATTTTCAATAATTGTGCTGTACTAAAAGAAAGCATAGAAATTTTCTTTTATATTACAATCTTAAATGAAAGTATTAGATGAAGTTATTGAGGGTGACTTGTTAGTTCACAATGAAAATTGCTGTCACTGTTGAAGGTTCTATTAAAAAATGTTTAGCCATGAAATATAGATTTTTCAAAATTATGCAATAATCACCGGTCGGTAATAGCTGCCTTGACACTAGGTCTACGACTCACGTTAAAACAATGGATTCTAATATTTTTAACCATCTGTGACCAACCTGGGTCGCTTATTCGTACACATTATTTCACCCAAAATAAATCTTCAGGCTTCAAGAAATAATAAAACATAACTAAAACAACCCCCATTTACACTTTGCATTCGAGTGAGAATCTTCAGTCGCCACTTGATTCGATGCAGTAACTAGCATGGCGACCGAGCGGCGGCAGTAACTCTTTTATCAATGGATATCTTTCCTGTTTACATTTTAGATAATTGGCTCCATGTACATTGCCTACGAGCACTTAACAGACCGATCTCGCGCTTCAAATGATTATTTTTAAATCTACTGACCCCAAAACATTTTACTTGTACATGTGTAGCAAGTTTGAAACCAGATCAATTTAAGGATTAACAATTGTAGGACTTTCAGTAATTCGTAAATTTGTATCTCTGAATAGATAATAATTGTTTAATTCACATGAGCACATTAAGCTCAATATTTCTCAATTCCAAAAAATGTCCAGCCTGTTTCTGGGCCAAACTCCCCCATATAACCGATCTTTATGAGACACCACCGCTTTAGTTGTCTAGGGGCCACGCGAATCCTCCACTCTACTAATTAATTTCTTAATTACTGTCCAAGCTCGGCCAACGCTATACACAATGATTCATCCCGTATGAGACCGAGAATTTTATGGATTGGACGTAGGAGTTATTGAAGCAGTATATACAATATAATTCCACTCCGTTAAATAGGAAACACAATGCGATACTTTTCGATTATTGTTCATGGCGTAGGAGTGGAAATATTCTCGCTTGTAAACGATGAGCTTACAGGTCGGGAGGAACGGTATCATTGGAGATCATTTGAAGACAATGAACGGACATCCGGTTCTAAAATTGAAGCCACTCTTCTTTTAAAAAAAAGAACCTTAACAGTACATTGATCGAAAGACAAAGTATCGTTAGAGTTTTGCAATTCGACACGCAACACGCGCTTTCGGCGCACATCTGATACTGCGAATCGAATGTGATACTCTGCGAATTTCCTGCCGAGCCTACTTCATTTCAGCCTGTGCAATATTAATTCGCATTATCAGCAGAGTATTGATCTCTGGCGAAGACAGTTTTTCTTCCAATGTTATCTCCAAATTACGGTCCGGGGGCTTTTGATAAAGGTCAAGTGTTCTACAGGTCCTATATGTTGAAAATACTCCTTCCGTACTACTATTACACGTTTTAATAGTTGTCATATTTAAAATAAATTTCAAGAGAAGTTGTTGGATTGTGTTGCGGAAGATGTATTAAATTCTCATTGCCATTGAACTTATTTAAGAATTCACAAGACAAATCTGACAAGGTAAATCTGACAGTAAATCTCTCAGTCCAACTGTCCATCAGTAAAACCGCGAGAAACAGTAATAAGCGGTAAACTTACGTTTCTGTGACGTCACGCAGACGTAACCCGGGTCAACGCATTTAAAATTTTAATAGTTATAGTCGTACTATACTGGAGCGCGGTTTTTTTAGGAGCCTCGCACGATATACTTATTAAAAACCGATGAATATTCAACGGTCGAAGAAAAGCGAGAAAAGAAAAGGAGCGGCCAAACGCATCATGGAAAGTGGTCGTTTATCCGCGGCGTATCGCGGGAAACTCTGCGAGAAATATTCCACGCACAGAGAGCGTTTCCTCGTTGAAAATCGTGCGGGTCATTAAGGCGAGGCAGGAGAAAACGAGCTGACCCGGAAGATGCTGGCGCATCAAAGCAGAAGGAAGTGGCCGGGCATATAATTCGCAAGAAACCACCACAAGTCGAACTGCATCGTAAAAGTGACTCGCCTGCCATTGCAAGTGCAGCGGTATCGACTGCCAGGCAAAAGTAACACGCCGAGTGTTTTCTAGATTTTCCCCACGAACCTGTAACGACGCCGAGTGCCAGCAATCGGGAAAGCAATCTTCTGGGGACGCGAAAATAAAGGCGAAACCGGAGGACACTAATCTAAAGTGAAATTGCATCGGGCAATCTACGCGACTTTAAATTCCCATCTTTCCCGCCTCGAACTATCTCGAGAAAATCTTATAAAATGTTCACTGTTTATATGCTCCTTTTACTCAATTATGTCGTAAACGCATAAAATTCGCAGTCCACTTATTAATATTATACATAATTAGACCGCGGATCTTTATGCAAAACGAAAATGTTCTGCATTGATTGTGGGAAACAGGAATAAAATAAAAATTGATTTCATCCCTTAATGACTTCATTGCATTGAAAATGTCATTGTCATATTCTTAAATTTTTCTAATCCTTTAGTGTTTTATATTTCGCTCAGCCAATTTCTTCATAAATCCATAAAAATCCGCAGTCTACTTATAATACTTCATTATTTGCTTCTGGTGTTTCAAAATTCGCCATTTTGTGTAAAACAAGTACATGGTGGTAACCCCCTCTGGTTCTTCCCGAAGCCGGACAGTGACACGCCATAAATCACGATAAAATCCCTAGCGGATGGAAAAAATTCATTACATCGTTAGACCTACTACCTGCTGCAATATTTTATATACATATATATAGACCATCCTGTATATACTCGATCCATTAGTTATCATGTTTAACACATGAAGATAATTATTCACTAATTATTACAGCGTAACCCATTTTGTAAGGGTTTCAATTAGCCGACGCGCGCGCGTACTGAATTGGTTCGCCTCTATCGGCTTTAACGTCGATGCTGGATTCTTCCCCGGGTTCTTCTGGAAAGAAACTTTAATAATTCTATGCATAAATTCCACTTCGGAGCGCCGCGCCGCGCCGCGCCGCGGCACACTTTCCGCGCAAACTTCCCTATCTGTATTACAAAATACGCCCACGATTCGATAATATGCAAAACAGCGGTGCCGCAATGATAATTGTTCACCTTATCGTCGCCGATTGGTTTTAACTCTGGCATAAATCATGAGACACGATATACACGTGTACGTACGTGCATCGATATAATATTCGAATACACAGCATCCTAAAAAAGACACATTATTATATGAAAAGAAAAACTATATACATAGAAAATACTTTACATTCAGCGTCGCATAAATATTCAACGACCCGATTTCAATCGTGATAAAAAACGTACGGAATTTACTGGAATTGTTATTGATGACAAGCGGAAAAAAATAATGACCCTACTATCAATACTACTACAAGCGTGTAGCAGCCATTATTCACTGTAAAAATATTTTCACATTTTATGATCGAGTGAACGCTCGAACGAATTTAAAAAATTGATTGCTGATGCACGAATAGGAGTTTTTATGTTTGAGTAAGAAACGAGTTCGATATCGAATAGCGAAAAGTTCGACGTCGAATGGCTCAGAGTTCGATGATAGGTTATGTGTGCGAAATTCCGCGAGCGTTTCCGCTTTTCCAACGATTGGCGAAAATCCTGACTATGTTGGATAAGTTGGGAACGGATCCAGAAGGAGAGCCCATATATTTCCGCCAGACAGTGCAGTCCGCGAGAGTTACGATGGCAGTTAAATTACGAAAGGCTCTCGCAATAACATTCTTTGCCGATAATTACGTCGGCGTACTACGGTTTGCTATTACAAAAGATCCATTATCTGCATCTGCGTGAAAGAATAATTGTGCGGGACACTGGTTTTAACTCGAGTCACTTCGCTCTCCTGTAACTCTCTCGGTCGCATTGTGCCTTCATTATTCCGCTAATTAATCTGAATGTAAATCCCTGCGCGACGTATAGATACGACGACAGGGATACGTACTAAACCGTTGCAAGACAAGTGTGCAATACATTAAAATACTATCGTTAATCGTCCAATCGACTGGCCAACTGTCTAATAAACTTATTAATTCCTCGTGACTTCATTTTTATTTTCCACCAGCAATCTCTAATAGAGACACCTACTTGACCGCCCATGACACATAGGTTAAGTATCAATACACACCTGCTTGTCAAAGCGCAGATGCAGTTGTGTAAATTTCATAAATTCCAACGAATTCGATTAACAGTGATCTAAGGTGTTTCAAGGGTTAAACGTATTCACGGTTGCCAATCTGAGATCAATTAAAAATTCCTGGCGATCACCCTGTTTTCCCGTTGCCAACGCGTTCGAAATGCAACGCCAAAGCATGTACGAACGCGTTCGCCCTGGGAATCGTCTCGCTATCTATTTACATCGATACATACGTGGATACTGACACACAGACTCGAATAGAATCGACTGTGAAATCAACGTATCTCGCGGGTGCGTTGCACGGAAAATTCTATCAATCATAGTCGAAGACGCGCCAGGCAAACCTATGGAGTGTAATTGTGAAACGCCCACGCAGTGGAACACGCGCTCGACCACCGATCCTCGGCGGAGTTGGACAAAAGTAATTTTCGATAACAAATGGATTGATTCGTTTTCCTATTCGTACACAAAATTATTCGTCAGTCCCGAGTAAATAACGATTGAATTGGGCAATATACCTCGGTATATACGTATGTAATATACCGATATTACAACAAAATATGTAAGTACATGTCTCAATTCTCGATCGTCAGTTAGTTTAGTTAGAATGAGGAATAAATAAAAATTGATTCGAACGATGCCCGATTGTGGTGCTCGGTTAGGTTATACGCGGCGCAAAGTGGCCCCGAGAGAGTGTATGAATGAAAGCCAGATAGGGGGAAAAGAGAAAAAGAGAATTACCTCCTCGAGGGACGTGATGGTCTGTCTGCATTGTGGCATCCGCGAGACGAAGGTGGAGGTGGTGGGCGAGTTGTAGTCTTCCCTCGTCTCCTCGACGAACTCGCTGACGGCGATTAGGCCCGGCATCTTTTCCCCGTGTCTCTACGTAATAATAGCCAGCCGAAACCGATAAATTCGTTCGATTGTTCGCCGGTTCGTGCCCGTCGCGCATTCACTTCACTGTGACACCACTCACTTCACCGTTTCGCCCGTGCGCAACCATAAATTCCGCGGGAGGGCTGTCACCTTCTGTCTCCTCCCAATGCCGTTTCCCGTGACGCACGGTAAACGTCGTCCCGGTAAGACCAACGGACCCCGAAGAGGAGTGGCGGGAGGGGGGGGGGGAGGGAGGGAAGGGGCCAACGATGGCTGAAGGGAGAGGGAAAGGGGGTTGCTGCAACGCGCGAACGAGAGGGAACGAGACACGGAGACTAATTCTTCTTCTTGTTCGTCTTCGTCGGGCAAACTCTCGGTCGTCTGTCTTCTCTGCCAGCGAGAGACACTTGCGCGACACGATTATTTCGTTAACATTCTTGCGCGGAGGGGTTTCCCGCAGTGCTCGCGAGGAAACATATCCGGCACCGTTTTTCTTTCGTTCGCGAGCGAGCGACGACTCCCGATGCATACACACTTTTACGCGCGTAACGCGGCTGTGCGTCCCGGGACACCAAACCTTTTCTCTCGTCAACTCGTCCCAAAATCAGACTGATCGGTGCCGAAACGACGGTGTCCACGGTCCAAGTTTTACTGAGGCGGCGCTGTATACGCCCATACCTTCACCATTGAGCCCGCGACTACGGAGAAAGCCGAGCCCGAGCTCGGCCGCGATCGCGCCGCCATCTTGCCGGAAACTCCTGCACTCGTTCACGATTTTCAAATTATCTTTATTCGATGCCTGAAGGTTACATGGAAGACTCCCTTGTACAATCGAGTTTATTATCTCTTGTACATTTTTATATAAATTTATACTTTTGTTGGAATTATGATATATATATAAACGCTGAATATCGTAAAACTCTTGTCTATTCTGATCATTGTAAATAGATCCTCTTTTGTCTTAACACTTCGTTTGTATATTTTAAAACCTTTATTCTATTCATTATAAATCAATCTCTTCTTTTGTCTTATTATATTGTTATTGTATCCACACATTAAAGATTGATAGGTAGTGCCTGCTCGCTTCTTTCTTTCGATTTGGATACAAGTTTGCTTTTTGTTAGAATGCATAAAAATATATATTAAAATGTACAACATAATAAATGAAACGAATGCGATAATTAGCCAGCCTACACTGCCTTAACACAGGAACGGATGCAAATAAAGCCAATCATGTATGAATTTTTCTTTTTTATTACATTAACGTAAAAGTTATAGAACAAGAGTCTCCTGCAGTTTGAGTTGTTTTTTGCTTTTTGCTTTAACCTGCGCTGCAATGCGATCTAAATCCCTACGACCCTGGCTGGTAAGCTTGCGTCCACCGAGTGGAGCCTTTTCGATGAGTTTCAGTTGTTCTAAGCTTTGGAGAGCCTTACGGGCTACACCGCCAGCAGATTTGCAGAAGTGGCTAGGGTGGGTGCCGTTGCGTTTACGACCTCCAAAGATTTTGGTGACTGCCCTGGATCCGATTGGGCTGCGGATATAAATGTGACGTACCAATGCAGCGCATCTGATATAGTACCAGTCCGGGTCGTACGGTGCGAGTTCCTTGAAACGTGCAGATTTCACGATGTCTACCCATTCTGGAACGCGCATTTTGCCGGTCCTGCAATTCATAAGACATTAGCAAACGGTTCTTGTAATAATTTGTAACTAGTAAACTGAACGATTGCTGATGCTTGACGTGAATGTATAGCCCATTCATTTTGAGGTTATGTATACGATATTGAAAATAAATACTCACTTTTTCAAGAACGCGGCAAAAGCCTTAACGAACTTGTGTTGGTCAACGTCTTTTAGCGTCACGGAAGGCATCTGAAAGAAGTATGCGAAGTATAAACGATTGATAAACACAAACGTTGTGTCGACATGCCACACGTGTATTACTCTAACATATATTTCAACATTCTGCTAGAGAATGTTATTTATTCCATATTGGATGTAACTACAGTGTAAAACACGTACACTGCTTCTTATTACGAGTTATGCTATCTTTTTTTATACTAATATGGCAAAGTTTATAGAAAACTGCCAAAAAGTACACACCTTCGCTGGGAAGCTAACCGGAAAGAGAACAGTCAAGATGGAGTAAGAAGTACAAATTTAACAAGATGGCTGACTGGGAGGAAGCGGCCATAAAGTTTGTGTATGTACATAGAAAGGCGCCTTAACGAATGATTCCTTAGCAAATATATTTTAGGCTACATATATATTTATTAATTGTGTTACTGCATTTAATACAATTATATACGAATAGAATTGTAAGATTCAATATATATTTAATTTTTATATACTACAATAACGAATGAAAATGCTAGGATAGAATTGCATATGGCATATACGATGAAAAATCGAAGAGAATAATCTCGAATCTGCATCATGAAAATGTTCTACCATGTTTGCAGACGGAAGATTTATAATGTCTAGGATGTAATGGGGGGTTATTGCAGGTTATCGCATATATGTTAGGAAAGACGATAACTGATATCTGTTCTTACTTATAGATATGATGTAATCGACAAGACGATCGTCAGACTTGACTAATTCTCAGTGGTACAGGTAGCAAACTGCTGTCAGTACTGTCTCACATTTTACGCAGCATGCTTGTTGCATAAACATGAAAGTTGGTTTCATTAGAAACTTGTGTCAGTATCAAATAAGATCGTCGTTTTTAAAATCCAACGTGTTTACACATCGGGACTGCAGTATGGCTACGGCATTAACGGAACCGATCCCGTTTACAAAAGATTTCTTCTTTCGTCAAGTAAGTCGATAGATGCGCATTTGACATATGCAGCATCTCTACCGATTATATAGTTCATTGTCGCACTTGCAGTGACACCTAACGGCACTAATTAAAATAATTAAATTCAAATAATCAATATTTATCGTTTCCATATGTTACAACTTACATACGATTTCAAATGTTACTTCTGGTTCAGAGTGGCTTGTTAACAATATTTTATCTAGTATAGAGGTTACAATGTGAATTTAAATCGACGTAATTGTTTAATCATTTTAACCTTGAAATTTTTGTTTTTAATAAGAAAATTACTGGGTGGTTATCGATATTAATGCGGGACGGTAACAGGCGGGAAATTTGAATTTTATTTTGTGTATATGTGGTACATACTTCAAAATATTTTTATTTTATTTTTAATTGCAATTCTCAGTTCTTCGACCCTGTGTCCAGCACGTACACTTATCTGCTGGCAGATATTAACGAAAAAACAGCAGTATTAATTGATCCTGTGATCGAATGGGCAAACCGTGATAAGAACATTATTCAAGAGCTGGGATTAACTCTGAAATATGCGAGTAAGTTGCAATCTGTTAAGTACTTCCTTATATAATAACGAATAAAAACTCCGTCCGCCATGCATTACATTAATTACTCGAATTTACCAAATGAAAGTGTGATTAAAACCTTATTTTAAGTTTCCGAATCTTATTTAAATATTTTTGCATTGATTCGCTCGGCTCTCGGCGATCGAGTAATTAAATTACCGATTCATTATCCCAAACTGATTATATTGCGTAACGGTTGAAATAAATCGAAATAAAAGTCTTGGCGATGTACTCGGCTGTATCAATATATGATATAGATCAAAAATGTCCTCGTCGATTCAAGCATCTCAAATGAAAAATGTCTATTGAACGGTTATGCAGAAATTTATGTTCCGATAGTTCTGTACAAGTTTTGTATTTGTATGGCTTGTTGAGCGAGCCGAATCGCTAATTGTTGAAATTGGCACTTGAAGCCTTCCGCATGAATCAAGACACGAAAAGAGTCTTCCGGAATCATTCAATTACGTTCAGTTGAATGTATTGGAACAGATCAAAGTAATAGCCACACCCGTGCGCGTAATGACCTCGAAAAAGAAATATTCCTCGAAACAAACAAAGAATGCGGAGTCAATAAACAGTTACAGATTGCCGAGATAACGCGAGGTTCTCATTTCTCAACTTAATTAACACTTTACCCACCGGGAGCCTATTAACAGCTATTTCAATGACTGTAGTGTATTTAATAAAAGTTTAACAATTTCTGCTTAACTCTAGATGACTTATTGTTTCATCAATTAAGTTACCGCGTCTGTTGAAAAATTAATGAAGGAGTCCTTTTAGAATACGGTCAGGTCGTAGGTGAAGTGTTAAAATAAGGTTCGAATCGTTTCAATCATTAACTAAAACCGTTTGTGTATTGACTTTTACATTTCGGGACCTAAATCGATCCTTAACCTCCTGTTAAAATATGTACATACAATCCGTTACACTTTCCCGGTATTGTGGCTGACGAAATCGGATTGAAATAGAGGACAGTCATTCCGGTTATCAAAGATCGGAAGAGCAACCTGGCTGGGAGTAAAGTTGATTTTATCAGTATCAAGATTAAGTCTCGACGGCATGAATGAAGCACGCAAGACAACACGCATTCACCTTATTCGAGAATTATTCAATTTTTGCAGTTTACGGGAACGCGTTGGAGCGCTTCAACTCGCGACGAAGTTAAACTGAAATTTCTTGTAAGTTCGCGTCCCCTTATCTTTTTCTCGTTTGTACCCTATCTTTACGTCTGGTACTTCTTGCTCGTAAAGCGTGATTACCGGAAGCGGCGTTGTTTTTATTCAGAAAATTTGATCGAGCACTCGGCGCTTTTAAATTGTTCGCGGCCCTTATTTGAATACCCCGGCAGCGGAAGAAAGTGTAATTCTCAGTTGCGAAAACGTTGGCTAAAATTCCCCCACCAAGTTCGTATCCTCCTTATCTGGTCTCTGGACCGGCTACCGCGTTGCAATCTTTTGTGCCCGCTGCATAAGGCTCGCAGTATAAAAAGCAATTACCAAAGTGGCGTTTCCCCGAGATTCCCCCGGGAACGACGGAATTGATGAAAAGATTTAGGCCCATCGAACGACCCCCGGATCATCCGGATCTTTCAAAAAAACGTTCATTTAACCGATGAATCTCTTGACCGGAAACTGCGATGAATGGACCTCGGTCTTCGCGATGACCGATAACTAACCGGGAAACCGATTTTTCCAGTAAACACGCACATGCACGCCGATCATATCACCGGAACTGGGAAATTGAAGTCATTGTTACCTGGTTGTCTGTCAATGATATCTCGCAGCAGCGGCGCCGAGGCTGACGTTCTTCTCAATCCCGATGATAAGATTGATTTCGGCAAACATAATCTGCGGGTGGTGTCCACGCCTGGTCATACTGCGGGTTAGAACGCTATTTTAATTATTTTTATTACACTGGCCTTTAAAATGTTAACACATATTATGATTCTTTATCTTCTTTCATAAATTTGTGATACCAAGTACAAGTACTGAGAATCTTTCACACACTTCAATTAATAAATTCAGTAAAGTAAGAACTTTTTAAAATAACAGTAAGGTAATTTTCAATGGCGTCTCAGAGTCGCCATTCGACTATGAAGTGTTCAGATTGTCCGTGACTCGATCAGAAATTTTCGAATGGAAAATGACTCCGAATTTGGGCGAAATGCCTAGCATTAGACTAAACTTTCGTGTCAATCACAAGGGGACATTAACATTGAGTCGGTCACGTAAAAGTACGTGTTCTGGAAGCAGTTCGTCGACTGCCGCTCACGTAGAACCTAACACGACACACGACGTGATTATTATAAATGTTCTCTCCACGTACCGAAAATGATACAGTATCAAAAACGATGCACAGCAAAATACCGTTTACGAACAGTCAATTTTTGGTATCCCTCTAGATTTTTCTTTCACGCGGTACACAAGACTAAAAAATTAACGAAACTAACGCCAGCAATTAATTAACTTCTCTATTTCCGTAGGCTGCGTAACGTACGTATGCGACGAGCAAGGAATTGCTTTCACAGGAGACGCTCTTTTAATTCGTGGATGCGGTAGAACAGACTTTCAGGTTTGTGTATGAACGACTGTATATTTTATATAACACTGAAAACATTTTATAATTCGCATATATTCCTCTTTCGCGCGCTGGATGGTCACGCAACTGGGACAGCTCGTATCTTTTCTGCCGGTTGCAATTAAAAAAAAAGGAGAACGCTCGAGGGAGGATTTGAATGGTCCACAGAGATCTGTTTTCCTCTCGCTATTCCGCAAAATGTACGAAGCTATAACAGTCTGGAAACGTTAATTTTGTTAGTTTCTCGAAATAATGGGACCCGTCCATTTCTGGAAAAAAGATGCTTAGAAAAGGATGTGTCGCGGGAAAGATTTTCCGGTAGGAAAATAAACTTTGTCGACCGCTAGCCATTTTCTTCCTGCGTAATTTTTTTAACTGTGAAAAAAATTCCATATTTCCCAGCTGCGTGGGCCACCCTGTATCGTTTAAAATACTTTACCGCCCCGAACCCATAAATGTTAACTTATACATATACATATACGGCAGCCGATTGACGTAATTGGCTGCACGTCAAAACCTCCCCAAAGCCGCGCGTCGCGCAGTTCTTAATTTATTATACAGCGACAATGTTGGGCGTACAATCTTGAAATCTGACGATAAGATTTTCCAGGGAAGATGACGTAAAATGTTGTGTCGGTTCGATATTGTCCGCGGTAACTTCACCGTGCCGGCGCGCATCATTTATTTAAACACCGCAGCGTTTAGTAGCAACATCGATATAATAGCCGCGAATAGTTTTACCTCTTCCTTTAAAATTTCTGTTATTAGACTGCACCGGCGTGATTGGGACTGTGCACTGTTTTTTTTTTAAGTATACATAAATAAACCTAAAACTCATTACAGCGTCAAATACCGTCCGCCATACTTAGCGAGTATTTAATTTTGCGTTCAGCGAATTTCCGGCTAATTGAAAATGGATGTTATTTAATCGATGAACGCTAATTTTAAAAGACGAAATACGAGGTCAACAGATTATTTATGATCCAATTCTTACGCTCCGCAGAAGTTACAATCTCACGTGTTGCAACACGAACAGAGAACATAAAAAGAGAGAGAGTAAAAAGTGGGTGAATTTTAGCCCCAGGAATGCTAGAAAATTATGTCATGTACTTTATAATATCCGTAATTTAATTTTTATTAACCTGCTCGCGTATTTGCGCTTCCGACGATTATTTTTAGCTCGCATCGTCGCGACCCGATGTTATGGTAGTTTGCTGAAATGTGCCGAGCGAAAATTGAAGGACATTTTTTTCGAAGGGAGCGGGTGGGAGGGGAGTACACTTCGTTTTTCTTTGTTTCATAATTTCACGTTATAACCAAAAATTACAGGGTGGCTCAGCAGAGACTTTGTACAAGTCCGTTCACACGAAGATTTTTGCATTGCCAGCGAATTATAGGCTGTACCCGGCCCACGATTACAATGGCAGAACGGTAACTACGGTGGCCGAGGAGAAGACCTTTAATCCGAGATTAACCAAATCTCTGAATGAATTTGTTGACATAATGAACAACCTTAATCTGCCGTACCCGAAGATGATAGGTATGCTAATCCTCTCGTGTGCAATTTCGTTGAAGGACTAACGAGATTCGCCCCGTGATATTATCGTCGGGCTTTAACCCTGAGGTGGTGCACTGTTTCTTTAGACTATGAAGTGTCATAGTAGGATCTTCTTACATATATATATATATTATTACTTATATATATATATATATTACTTATATATATATATTGCATATATTACATATAAACTAATATATTACTATAAAATAAAATACATTGCATATATTACATATGAGAAGTCTGTCAAATTAACTAAAAATACTTTCAAGTATAATCAGGTTGTTGCATATGAAATGTCTGATTTTTTAGTGACATTAAACAAACATAACTTTTTCCTAGTGGGAATATTGAAAAGAATTTTAAGAAAGTTCATATTTACTATTATTTTGCACAACACTGATATCATGGTACAGGGTTAACGAGTCTCGACGATCGCTTCTTCGAAAAATTCGGGAAAACATTCGACCATTTACCTTTTTGCAGACAAAGCGGTACCGGCTAACAAAGTTTGCGGAGTGTACGAGGTGAAAGAGGAACAGGAGCCATAATATTTTTACGCTCGTCAAATCGATGGGGCGTGAACCGACGATTCGTCGCACCGCTGTACAAACATTGCATAATAAAACGATTCCAGGTTCGCGCAACGGACAAAAATAATCTACGCGTCGCCATTTTGCACCCGTACACGCGTAACAGGGCAAAATGCAAAACGCTGCACACTGTTACTGTAATTAACACCCCTCATCCTCTTTAATCTTCGAGCATCGCATTCGCCGTACTGCAACTATTTCTAGATCCGAAATCTGACGTTACAGAATCCATTAGCGTAATCCTTCCATTCCCGCTAAATATTTGTCTCGCTTTCTAAATAAAGTGCTCGGCCAACGTAAAAAGTTAATTAAATTTCTTCCCCGAACACTCCGCGCACGGTCGCGGCCGCCCCGTTGGATTATTCAGGATCTGCTAACAAACGTATTTATTTCTCGACAATAAAAGTTATGCGAATCCGGTGCCGAGCATATGTAAACACCGGGCGATCATGCTCTCGATTCTTAAGGTGGTATTGTTTGGAGGGGTTCGAGAACCCGAAAATATCGGGTCGGGTCGGGTCGGGTTTTCAAACATATAATTTTGGAGACAGTTTAATGGGTTAAAGTAGACCCGGACTCCGCAGTCGGAGGGTTGAACGATTCCAATTTCAATGTTTACCGTAGTTTAAACAACATTACCGGTTGATCTACATTGCTGCGGTCGTCGAAAGATTGCGGGAGTTGCACTTTCATTGAATTATTCTCTATACGTTACCGGTAAATAGCAGCAGGGAATTTTAAAAGGAATAATAATGATAAATACGGACTCGGTTGCGCAATTTCTACATAAGTAAGACGTATAATACTGTTCGTGCAATGCATCAGATTTGCGTAAAGAGCCCGGGCTAGAACTGCCGCTCTAGAACCGGAGCTTACGAGTTCGTGCTCGCCTCGGGTTTGTATGTACAAATTGCGTAATACAGCGGTATTATTATTACCATTAAAAATATTACGACGAAGATGGAGGCGGGTTTAATGAAAGCGCGCCGGTTCTCCATTTAAACGGTCCAAGGATGTATGAAAATCTCTGTAAGCATTAGTCTCAAAAGGTTCAACCCCCGGCACACGCCTCTCTTTCAAGCACATCTTCGAACGGCCCGGGAGATGATTACGCGAATACATTTAAACCGGATGTACCGCGATGTAAAAGGGACTGAAATTAGCATAAAACTATGGGTGTAAATCGATGGAGAGACGGAACTAACACATTATCGCTCGGCGGCGAGGATAAGGCGTGCGTTCGCTCGCCTCTTAAATATATTAATTTCCGAACATCCCCGTCGAGTTTATAAAAACAAAAAAGCGAAAAACTCGAAAAGGTTTCTTTCTGCAGAAGCAGAAAAATTCCTATTCGGAAGCCTTTTAAAGTGCTTTCTGTTATCGGCGCGGATCGCCGAGAAGCCCATTAATCTTCCTTTAAGTAAGAATCGCAAAAGAAATTGTTGCATTGTACTTATAGCCCCCGGTTTTGTTTATCCGTTCGCGATCGTAATTTGCTGCCGGAATTGCGAGACCGATTAACCCACGACTCGTGGCTTTAATCGTCGATTTGAAGAATTCCGTGTAAACAAAAACTCCGTGTGTTTTATCGCTTTGGTAAATCGGAGTTGCACCGTTCGTTTACGAACACGTCGACGTTTGATCGCGTGGAAAGCCGTTGGCGGTATTAATCGCGGTGGCCGGTGACTTCGGCCATTTTGCAAGGTTGCCTCAGCAGGCCCCGAATTTTCCGAATTTCGGTGGAAAAAACGAAATGCGGACGATAATAGAGACGAAAGGCGCTGTGATCGGGCGATTTAAACGGGCTGTCTTGTCGAAACTCGAGACGAAGAGATCCCCATGGTGTGCCGCTGGTTTCTACTGCATAGCTGAGGGTTGAAATCGATACCGTTTCCAGGGTAACCGGTGGGTACGGTGGCCGACACACGGGCAAAGGTATGGGCCAAGGCTATCTGCTCGTGCATTTTCATGTTCTTCTGGCGAAAAAAACGAAGAAAAAGGGGGAGGGGGAAAGGGAAAACAGAAGACGAACGGGGCGGGAGGGGAAAAGCCGAAAAAACCAACGGCGAAGATGAAGGAGGAAGACAGATAAAGCCACGCGGAATGTGTAATTTCCCGGGGTTCTAGTGGCTTAGACGAAAAACAGAGTGAAAGGGAAGAGGGGAAAAAGGCCGTGCACCGAAAGGACGCTGCGTTGTTAACAAACGAAATGTCAAGAGATGCTTGATAAGAGGGTGTACCGTAACTCGCGGTCTTCGAAACCGTAAAAATGACAAGAGGCCGGCAAGCGGATGCGACAACACAACCTCGGCAATTCGTGCGGACTCGAGCACGGTCCCCGATGCATGCTGCTCACGATTTTTATTCCATCCACTTGGCTCTGTCTTCGTCCCTAATCCCGTCTGACCTTGCCTCGATCACGCATCGTCGACTTTCAAACGTATTAGCGAGCGTTCTACGATTGCGTGGACGGAACTGCATTTTCCGAAATGTTACGCGCTCTCAATGCGTCGTCGAACGACGACCGATTTATGCGATCGGAAGTTTTGTAGTAATTGGAGCTGAGCGAGATCCCGAAAATGTTGGGTACCCAATTGTTTTTGGAGAACAGTGTTTCAGAATGAACTTTGTTTAACATAATCGTCAATCGGAAGTGTCGTAAAAAGCCCGACCCGACATTTTCGAGTTCTCGCACACCCCTAATGCCTCTGCGAATGTACTGTCCCTTGTCGTTGCTGAAAACTCCTGGTTCCGATGTTAGCTCAGAACTCTATTCTGACTTGTTTATGAGTTTGTATGTACGAACGTCGCAGTAGTTTCGTTGCATTATCTTTTGAAATCAGTTTGCCGGAGCGTTTAAGGCGATTGCATAGACTAGTGGCTATACAACCTCGATTGAAATGCACGCTATAATTATAAGTAATTAGATCCTGTTTGCGACTAAATCCATGCACGGAAGAAGTGTTAATTTTTACGAACATCCTGTACAATGTCGATCTATTCCAAAGTGGCAATTTCCACGGTGCAGTAATTTCTAGAGTTAATTGTGAAAATTGTTTGCAAGCAGCATAGTGTTCTCTGCTCGGCAAAGGCATCATGCAAGGGAACAGATTCGTTAGAGTGGTAATAGGTGCGCAACTATGTGCATGATGTCATGCTGCCTTGTCGTTCTTTGCATGTTAAACAATGTCGTGGCAATGACACGCAAACGGACGTGTCTATATCAATTAATAGCTTTTATCAATCGTCAATCGGTAACGCTGGACGATTGATCTATCTTTAGAGGTGTGCCAGCTGCCAACATCCGCTTCTTCTTTTTTTCTCTTTTAAATCGAAGCTTTTGGAGCATCGGCTTACTGCAACGGATGACGCGGTCAAACTTTATCATCGATTGGCATCGGTTAAGGTATCTGGACGTATCATTGGAACCGCTATTTGAGCTGCTACCAGTAGAATATTTTCGAAAGGATGAACCGGGGGAAAATTGGAACAAAGATGGACAGATCAGATTTCACGGTTTATCTGAATTCATCGTGTATTCTGCGTTTCGGGTTTACGTGCACGCAACAATAAACACGCGTGAACAATACTGGATTGATTAGCGAAACTGGCGCTTTTCGAACATTATTATCTGACATGGTTTTCATGGACTCGTAAAGGTGTCATGAGAGACTCGACAATTTTGAAAAACGGAGAAAATTGCGTCGAGAGATCGTTCATTAATTATTTTAATTGTCATTTTGAATGCACTTATTGATTAGAGAAAGAAAGTATTTTTCGAACTCCTTGCTTAATTAATCAAAATATAATGAAATAAAGCATACTAAATTCGTACTGTTTAATTAATTTAATGTACTGAAGCATCTCCTTCTAAAATTCTATTAACAAGTTTTTTTAATCATTCCTCTGTTTTAAATTGTACATGTTCATGAAAAAATAGTCTTCATATACCAAAAAATCATCTTGAAAGAACATAATGGTAAACTGGTAATATGCCATTAACCGATTATTATGTTATTCAATGTGCGTGTAAAAAGCGCTATCAGCGTGCCTGATATAAAAAGTTGAAAGGTATTCTTTCAATCGAGAAGCCTGGGGAAAAAAACGTGAAAGTGATCCGATGGCTTTTCGAAATCTCAATATTCCCGCCACAGTATCGACTGACCACTGCGCGCATGTGAACGCGCCCTCCGGCGCGGTCATCGAGTGACAGCTTTTGATTGGTCGAGTCGTTTCAGCGGCACCGGCGCCGCGCTTCACCTCCATCTTGATTTCTCGTGAAGCGACCCACCCAGCAGCAGTGTCACAGTAGTACGCTGTGCTCCCGTATACACGGCGGGTGAGAAGAGAGAGTGGGTGTCTTGTCGTACCGAACAGCGTAAAATCGTTCCGCAACGTTCTTCTGCGGTTTGTTACACGAGTGCGGTCGCCGATAACACGCTGGGAAGTTTCGGGGGAAAAACTGGTCGTCGTCGTCTTTCGTAACTAGTCGAGCGTAGAAGAGAGAGGGAGAGAGAGCGGACAGTGCCGGAGATTTAAAGAAAGGTTAGGCGGAGTGGAAAGAGGATGAAGGGGATGCTGGTGGCCGGACTATTGCTGGCCGTTCTGACGGTTTGCCGGGGGGTTCAGGTGAGTAACCGTGATCGTGAATATCACCGGTAAAACGCGAGCTAACAACGTAGAACCGCGAATCGATCGACCCCGGACAATTCCGCCTAACTCTCACCCGATGTCAGTTCAATTATTTTCCTCTATCGAATACGCTTTTTTCTTGTCCCCCTTACTCTCACCCCGCACGGAACAAGCGGCAAATGTCACGCGCAACGCGCATCCACGATCGATGTACTGTCCGCGAATCTACCTGCCCTCGTGAAAATTCCCTTTAAACGCTAGTCGATTAGCCCGTGCGCTACCTGTCAAACGGTTCACGGGAGCCTCGATCGATGCTATGCACTTGTGTTCACGATGCGTTTCGTTCCACGAGTGCGTTATGGGAACGGCTGTAACGATCCAAATCGGAGAGTCGTGTAAGAACCTTCTCCACGTTCCAGAGGAATATGTCTGTGGTTGTCACGAAGAACGCCGCATGTACATGATTTCACTTTCGAGATATTGCCGTTTAAAGTTTTGATCATTAATGCTTTGACATAGGACATCGGTTAAATTGCATTATTTTTCGAGCCTTTCGAATTTATTTTCATGACTTTTCTCACTGGTAAATACGTAAATCCTATATCATGAAGCTCAATTAATGCACAAATTTTTTGAAATTATGACATGCGGCGTTTTTCCTGACAACCACAGATGTATGTGCTTGCCCACGTTCGCCGAATGTGTTAGTTTTCTCGCTCGCCTACGCTCCGACGTTTTTCTACAAGGCTAATCCGCCTCTGACATTACGCGTCACGAAATACAGCTTGTCATCCATGATTTCTTCGTGGAATACGTTATTCGAAATCGTCGGTGTCGTGCCTCTTCGGACGCGGCGCAGCTAATTTGTTTTTCATCGAGCGGCCGCCACCGCGCGGTGCTCGTACCGATTATCGATAAGTTCGCATAACCGGGGAGATTTCGAAAAATAGTTCCAACAACGCGAAACAATTCTAAATTACATCATCAAGAAATCATTCAACGATATTCTCACACGGATTTACGTTTTGACAATTGTTTCATTAAATTATACAATATTTAGACAGCGGACTTTATGTAAAATAATAATGTTCTACCTACATTGCAACAAAGTGGAGTGAAATAAAAATTCATTTTCTTTCTTAATATGTGTAATAGGTTGAGAATAATATAATAGTACGTTTAAATTCTTCTAATATTTTTACTGTCTTAAATTATACCTATTCATTTTTGTCATAAATGCATAAAATCCACTGTCTAATTATATTTCATGGAAGCTATATGCTACATGTAGATTGGAATCGACTGATGCGTCTGATCATGACCTACCGATTCTACTTCTTGTATGTAGGTACTAAATCACGCAAACCGCACACCCTGTATATGTATACAATCAACATGTTATGCAAAATTCCCAAAGTCCCTGGACAATAAGTGTGCTGTATCAAATGGAAGTTTAAAAATCTTTTTGCACAATAATCCCAAACGAAATTATTAGATTGCGTTATCGAGGGAGAGTTGTTGCTTTATGATTAGACACAGCGGATCTTTCTATTTTCTTCCTTAATATATTTAGTAGGACAAAAATAATTTAACAATATTTTTAAAATCTTCTAATGTTTTTACTGTTTTAAATTATACCTACTCGTTTTTGTTATAAATGCACAACACTCGCTGTCTATCTAAGATTGAAGTCTCTGTTGAAGGATTATTAAAAAATCCTCAGCTACGCGGAAGTTAAACTTACCAAAAGTAGCATGTTAACCTGTAATCTCATCCTATCGTTATAGATAATCTATTCTACTTTCGAAAAAGGTTGTTCACCTGGAATAAAAGTTCCTCGACATGACGTGGTTAGGAGTCCTAAAAAATTCATAGCAGCGTCAGCCTCAATTTTGTATGAAATCTGACTATCCAATGTTCCTGCAGTAAAATGTCCCTATTTCATAAAATCTAGTTGCCTGTCGTTTCTTTGTTAGTATTATACGGGTCCGGATGTAAGCAGAATTCAATTTACGGACATCTTAAAAATATCGACATATCGAGCTCGGTTTGACAGCTCTATATTATCGATGTTTATCGATAACGTTATCGAAAGCAGCACCTCGGTCGCGGCGTTCGGCGTTACGGTCTCCGAGTAAGGGGTTAGGTTTCTCTTGGCGTGTCAACGGAGTTTCGAGAACCGGTTAATTAAAACCTCGCCGAGTTATGACGTGTGGTTTTCATTGGGAACGGGATAAGCAATGGCGACGTACCTCTGATCAGCTACTGGTTTTTACATTTTTTTCTCTCCTCTCTCGGTGATAGATTTTTTCGCGATTCATCGTGCGAACTTTTCGTTTGGCTTCCGCGTACATAATTTCTGGGCAGTGAATGTGTCTGATCCATCATGCTTCGAGGTGAAACGCCATTCGGGTAAACTCTGGGGACCCGATAAAAATCGCCATCGCCATAGAAGTTTTCACTTCGGTTATGCGGTCTTATGCGCACAGTATTGGTTTGTTTTTTTTCTCGCGAATTTGAATTATTTTCCCGAGGCGCAAGGGTTTTACGAGGTAACCGTTTTTGAAGCGTGTCAAAGCGCGTCTGTCCCGGGGGAGTAACCTTGTGTACGCGCGAATTATCACGCACTAATGAACATAGGCGAAACGCCCGCCGACGGAAGAGAGCGGGACGTGTAGCAGAGATCGCTGCCTCGCGTAAGTCACAGAACGGATTCGCGAACGATTTTCTCGTTAACGTTAATTCCGCGTGACAGTTCAATTTACGCTGCCCCGGCCGGACCCCGTGAAATGGAACGCGTAATGTATGGGAACGTGCTCGCCGCGGACAAACGTCCCACCGGATCCGCCGGCGAAAAAACGTGAGGTTAGGTTCACTCTTTTCGAACTTCGATACATTGGTTTTTCGGGTTTTGCGTTCCACCGTTTGACAGCGTTACAATGCTTGTTCTTTTTACGTTAACCCACTGTAACCTAACTTGTTTAAAGTCTGAATAAAACAGATACAACTTGAAAAGTGTTCGAAAAATACAAGTAATAAAAGGTGTCGCAGTAGATAGCATTCTATAAATATATAATGCATAAATGTATAAAGGTGGAATGAGAAGTGAACTATTTGAAGATGAATTCAGGCTTTGAAAAGTTATATTTGATGTTGAATTCACAATCCCAAATGAGACTTTTAAATTATTTTACCGAGCTTGAAATAGATTTGTCACCGTGAAGGAAATCGGCATCCTGGGCCGTTCAAAAATTGATCGTAGTTCGAGAGAGAAAGAATTTATTAATTGGCGATGGAAAATTTAAAACGTTTTATATTCTACATTATTTTCGGATGACTTTAATTTATTTTTAGAAATTCAAGATAAATTACGAATTTTAAAATTGTGTTACTGATTCGTCGCGCGCAATTTCCCGGCCCATGAAATACATAACTAAAAAGAATTTCGATATAGTCGTTACACTAATTAATCGGGATGTTCCCGGTGGTCCTAATTACGAACATGACCATGTTTTTCAATAATCTGTTCATGTAAAATTTTCTTAGTAAATCGCCGCGCAGTTTTGAGGCCCAAGGAACAATAAGACTAAAACGAATTTCGATATATTTATTGGCCTAATTAACCGGGAGGTTTCCGGTGGTCTTAATTGACCAGAGGAAAAGATTGGCTGGAGGAAACCGGCGCATCCGTACGCCCATAGAAAAGTTCATTCTATCGGGGAATCGATCCACACAGTTTCAGTGATCAAAGAGAAGAGAGAGAGAGAGGGAGAGAGAACGGCGAAGAAGGATCGGAGGAGAGAGAAGGTCGGCATAAAAGAATCCGGCGACGAAACTGAAAAATGCATTGAAACTCTTTCGTCCTCATTTACTCCGCGGCTACATTAACGGAGCATTTTCCCGTGCATCGACATAGGGGACAAGAAGCCGCGTTTAAGCGGGCGGGAAAATCTTTTCTTTCCTTTTTTTTTCTTTTTTCTGCTCTCTCCCCTCTCTCTCTCTCACTCTCTCTTTCCCTCTTCTTCTGGAAAAAAAGTGTTCCGGTGAAAACCGAGTTTCACGGGTGAAAATGAAGCCACGGTGAAAATGAGGAAACGTCGAAAAGCGGTCGAAAACCTTTGACTTGCGGGCCGCGTTTTCAATCGCGCGACAGCTTTAACGGAATCTGGGTAAGGATCGTAATTGCGGCTAAGTAAAACGCGAACGCGATAGCATTAATACTTGCCCCCGCGATTGGTGACGTAGCTTCTCTCTCTCGCTTTTTCACGCGAAAATCTGGAGCATCCTTTCATTCGCGGCTAACGGACCGCGTAACTGTTCAACCCCGGCCATTCGGACTTATTTTAATTCGGCTGCTGGTCAAGTGGGATACCCAACTTTTTCAATGAGTGATTCCTCGCCTATGCTCGTCACCGTGATGTCAACTTATATACAGTTTCCCTGTTATCGCGAAATTGTAAACACGAATTCGCGACGAGAGCCATTCAGAATTTGCTTGGCGACGTCATAATGCCGCTTTTGTATGAAATTATTAAACGAATTTATTGGGTTGTAATGCTAAATGAATTTACTGTGTTTATAATTAACATCGACAGCATAAACTTGTTCGGATTGTAACAATTCGACTGCGGATTTCATGTATTCATGATGGATCAAATACAAAACATCGTATACATTCAATATTTTCAGAAACGTACTTCGTAGTTCATTTTCAATGGATGCGATTGTGCAAACGTAAAAATGAATGACAATACGATACAACTTTTCTACACGACGCTTCACTCTCGACCAAATCAAATTTGGAACGTCGTCGTCGAGGGCATGTCCAATACGTCCGTTCAGTTGTATCTGCTTCTGCTGTATAATATACTTGCAGTCACTCGCATGCACAGACTTATCAATTTCCCATCGATCTCATTACTTTATGTCGTGTCTGCTCGTGCTCGCGCGAAGTTATATCGTGAAAAAGCAGATGAGACCATGCCACTGTCGTCGATATATCTGCAACCGTTGCCGCAAGTGGAAACGGTCAGCAGTGGTTGGACACGACATGTATCTGTCACTTGCTGCAGTGCACACGTGTTCATCGGACTTTCCGAATCGATTTTCTTGAGAACGGAAGCTCTTATAGGAAAAATATGTACGACATGTGTGTGAAATCTGACCTGTTCATTGTCTAAATACGTTGATGAAATCTGACTTTTATTGTCTAAATACTTTACATTGACTCGGAACGAAAGTTCGTAGCTGGACACGATTTATTGTACAGATCAGTATTTATTGTAAAAACCTCATCATATATACGTACATCATAAAAAATCATAAAGATAAATGAAAATGTAAAGGGATCAGGACATAGCTGTGGAATACAACAGGATTAATTTAATTGATTCCAACCAACGTTCATTTATATTGACACTAAAAATACGTAAAATCTGCAGTTTACCAGCGAATGTAGTCAATCCACTACTCAATGAATACGATAGCATTAAAAAATGAAAATAAACAACACAAATCAAAAAATAACCGAGAAACACAACAGGATTATACCGAATATTAAAAATCTATAAATCCGCAGTTACCGAATACAATAGTATGAAAAAATGAAAATGTAAAAGAGTGAAAGAATGCATTGAAGAATACGGCACGATTAATTTTTTTGGCTCCAGAACACGTTCATTTACACTGAATATTAAAAATACGTGAAAATACACAGTCTACTAACAAATGCAGTCGATTCACTACTACGAATACAACGGGTTATCATGGGTAATTTCATGGGCTCTAAAACGCGTTCATTTATATTGAATACTAAAAATACATGAATCTAGCCATCTAGCGAACTTAGTCAATCAACTACTGTAATAGTAGAAAGAATAAATAGAATATATCACCACTTTCGAATATAATAAATCTGTAAACGCACCTACCTCCTAGCGTTTTACCAGAGCGAACGTCGAAGTAGCGGTCCCGAGCCTATATTTTTAATTGTTAATAAAGTAGATCGATGCGGCTGCCGCCGATCGGTGGAGGATGCACTTTACAGGGACGTCGAAGCGGCAACAAATTTCGTTAAAGGTTCGCGGAAGATTAATGACCGACGATAATTCCGCGTCGACTAGTCGATTCAGCCCCGCTATTAGTTTGCCGTTGCGGTCCCGAACTATGGAACACGAAGCCCGAGGAAAATTCCCGGGGAGAGATTCGATACGTCAAATTCGCCGGGACATTAAATTGTGTCTCCCTTATTTCGCGAGATCAACATTTCTCCGCGGAGCTTGTTATTTACAATTCATTGGAATATCGAGCCCGTTCCTTCACGAATAACGAGGCGAATAAAGCTTATTATTTTACAAAGCACGCATGAAATGATTGCACAGCAGATAGAGAGACAGATGGAAGAGAGTTCTTCCGACCCGGGTTTATGCAAATGAAAGTAAAAAGGGTGGAATAAAATTGTTTCGTGCGGATTACAAAGGAAAAATTGCGACTCGAATTCCCAAGACGGTATTTGCGATCCGAGGGAACGGAAATATATTATTCCTGAGACGTCTGTTTCTTGCTTTCCGTATCTACTTACAGGAAAAAATATTATTTTGCACTCTTGCTTCTGGTACGTTCTTATATCGTGCGCAAACGTGAGAAATGGGATGAAATGTAATTCAATATTGTGTTCACGACGTTGGCATATTAAAATAAATGTAATCTTGTATGAAGACACTGCTTATAGAAATGATAAACAATTTATTACTCCATTACGAAGGTGTTAATAGCAGGAACTTCAAAATTTTCCCCGAATTTGGAGCAGGCTCTAAATAAATAAGAACACAAACAGGTCAGAAACGCAGTGGGGCTAAGAGGATGAAAACTAAGTTCGCAGCGGGGTTCATTTGAATCGAAGTCAGCCAAACTCCTCCCTGCGTATTTGAACTTTGAAGTTTTCAGTTTAAATTGCATATCGGCCTTTGCCCCGGCTTTCGCTGGATAGTTGTTTGGTAAAGAGATTATTTGCCGGGGAGACAGTAGATGAAAGAATTCCTGAAGGATCAGCTTAAAATTCATAGGAATTACTTCCGGGTGTTTCATTTCTTATAATGGTGTCAGGAATGTGCTTAAAAATCATCGGCTCTTTATCTTGACTTCGTCCATTTCACTTCTCACGTACATTATCAATAACTGTCCCGAAATTCGTAAAACTAGTTTACCCTGTAGCTGTTGCACGAGAATTCCTGTTGATCGATCGCGGTTGCAACACCTGTTTCTTCATCCTGCGCCGCGCCGGTAGAAGGAACAAAATTGCTCGTTCAGCATTGTCCGACTTCGAACGCGTTTTCCTGGTCGGTGTTGGGAAATAACCACACGCGAAAACGCCCCCCTGGTTCTATTTGCGAACGCTTGAAGAGGTTTAACAATACCGTGTTAATAAATCGTCGAAGAGGCCGCAAGGACCATTCGAATAACAAACGTCGACGGGAAGCAGTTGCTGCAGCAGCAGCACCGACTGCTTGTAAATTAACAGGTGCCTCGACGACCTCAATTTCGGCCTCCCGTGCACCCTGACTAATTTGACGAATAGAACGGCGATTTTTCACGCGCCGACCGAAACGAACCTGCTCATTGTTTTCCCTGAACGCAATCGCGTTTGTGGAATAGTTCCCCACGTTGAAGAACGGTCATTATTTGTAGGTGGAACGTGTACGGTGGTGCTTTATCGCCGAGAAATATCTTATACGAATTTATTTTCATCGAAACAGTGCGAACAACCCTTAAAGGGAGTGGACATTTTATTTGGTACAGAGAAAACTGGCCAACTTTATGATATTTTTTCCACTTATAGAAGTTGAAGCAATATCAATTTATTTACTCTAAAAAATGCCTCAACATCGAAATTTCGCTTTTTTGCCCTAATGCTCGGAAAATTAGTACAGTTCGGCGATCTTCTAAAGTATATTGGGTGGAAAATTCGCTCCACATCATTGGAAAACGATACATAGTTTATTCCCAGAAGTGGTTGCCGTCGTCTCAGTTGCGGAGTTGTGAACAAACCTTAAAAATACGAGCGACCATACGCCCCGTTCGATCGAACGTCTCGGAAAGTCGTATACTTGGTCGATATCGTCTCGAATATTGAAGGTGAAGTGAACAGAAACTTTCCATTTCGAGATAAACTGTGTCGTTAAAGGATATGTGCTCGTTGCATTGGCATAATCAGCGAGTGCATCTTGTGTTTACCTGGATTATCCATTTCTCGTTCATTTTTGAGGAAACGGTTTATTACTGTTCGATTACAGTGAACAGCGTCGAATGCTTTATTCGAAACGAACTTTTTCGAGGATGGGATGAGTAGTAATATCGTAATTCTGGCTTCTATCCGGTGTATCATGGAATTTATCTCGTTCACGGTTACGATGTTGTGTTACACGCTTGTTACTTTATTTCACGGACGCTAATGACTTCATCCGTTTACTTTAAAGCACGACGTAATGCGCAAGTTTTCTCGGTTCGAAAAAATTGATTACGGTAAAAACGTATCGGCCATCTGCGAATGGTACTCTGTAATGTCTTTCGTACTTTGCAATTCTTTATCACCGGAAAGTAGGTCTAAAGTATAACGTTGAACGAAATTGTATGATTAACTTGTTTTTTGACTGCGCTTAAATGGATCTGATCTTAAATGTCATCTTTCTTACAACATTCTTCGCATATTTTTTAAACATGTTACGATTAACCTGCTGCAGACTTCATCCAATTTTCTTCAGAAATTGACACTTTCTTTTACCCGATTAACGTCGCTACTTTTTAATCGCTTTAAAGCCGGAACAAGGTGTTAAACAATTTTCACGAAAACGACAAGTTCTTAAAATAATTTCCTGGGCCATTAAAACGATGTCTGAAGTTTCTAGATTATTTTAAAAAATCAGAGAATTCTTTAATACAATATTTGTAAAATAGGCTTACAGCCGAAAGACTTAATGTCGGGTCATTTAAGCCTTGGAGCTCTCATAAAACACAGTATAAATCCTCTGAATAAAAAATTGTGATAAATCAGCAACTGCTGCGCCATAGTGGTTATGTTGGTACAACCGATAGGTTTGTTCAGAGGGAACGGGAAGCGAGAGTGCTGGTGTCAAGATCAAGAGAGATTTCGAGTCAGTTTCCTTTGACACACGACCGCCACGCAGCCATTTAAAGCTGATTAGCCGATGTTTTATATAAGATTCGATCTAAGTGGATTTACTTAATGCACTTAAAGCGAATCTGACCGCAGAGCCTTAAGGAGCTTCGGGCACACGCGACACCCGCGCCTCCTCGAATACCACAGTTTTCAGACGCTGACGTTGACCGAAACGCGACCCCCTATCCCTTCAAGATGCTCTACGACGACTTGCTTCGCCTTGTATCGTCGATTCTGCATCGATAAGAACGAAGCCAAGCTGGGATGGAGGTTGCACCGTACACCAGACCGCAGAGCTATCTTCGATACGTGTCGCGTTTTATAACGCTGCTGCGGACCGCTTTAGTACCGGAACGTTGCAACATATTGATCGACGAGTAGCTTCTTCGATTCCCTGACTCTTCTTCTTCATCGTCTTCTTGTTCTTCTTTCTTTTTATTAACGCGTTCACTGCCAGACCACGCTGCCAGAGATAACGTTATTCCTTACGTAACTGAATTTACACAGGCTGTCTCCTCTCCTCTGTGAGATTCTTTTAAATAACCGTGGAAATTGTTTTGGGAAATTGTAATTTATTGCTGAAAATCTTCCGTCATTTTAATCCCACTATACATGGTACTGACTTCAAACAATTATAATTTCAATAAGGTTCAACATTCTTTGTACGTTGAAATAACGATTCTACAGGATTTTCTGATTCATTTTATGTGATTTTGAAATTGTACAAATTCTTTTAAACTTAAACGACCGTGGAAATTGTTGGAGAAAGTAATAATTTATTGGCAAAAATCTTTCTAACACTGTCTAACAGACAGTCTCTTCGACAAAGCATCTCTCTCAAGCGTCCTTCGTTTTACGAGAAGGAGAATTTTCGTCCATGCGGGGAGTGACAACGAATTGACACACTTCCAAAAACAGTGGCAGTCAGGATTTAAGGATCGAGGAGGCCACGGTTCCCCGGAGGATAGTTGCGATAGGAATTATGCTCGCGCACGCGACCACGGTTTAAGCCTTCTCTCGGCGCGTGTTCCGTTTATAGCCGAGAAAATGGCGTCTCTCGTGGGTGTTCGTCTTTTAATGATGAAGACCGGCACTTTTAGAAATTTGATCGGTTCACTTTGTTTACGACGACTCGTCACGCAACTCCAATTAACTGGGAAAGAGAGATCCTTTCACCGTGAACTCGGCCGCGAACGCCAATCACTATACCTATCGCCACGATTTCGTCGAGCTGCAAAAGCGTTCCGAAAAACTGCCGGATAAAAATTTAATCGAGCCCAATACATTTTCGGCTACCGTTTTCAATTTGCTGAAAGCACCAACAAAGGAGGGGAAAATATCGCTCTTTTTCGGTATTCTCTGGAAATCGAGTGTAACAGGATTATTTGCTGCGGGACATGTTTGTAGAGCAAATTGTCGACCGGAAATCATTTTTTCGCCTAAATTTTTGCACTTCCCGTTTCGATAGTCGAGGTAAGTATACAGTAAAATTTCAATAATACTGCGTCGAACGATTCGATGGCCATTTTAAAGTACAGAATTTAAGTAATTTAATTGGCAATCAGTAATTGATGACGACGCAATGCGGGACCGGTCGAGTGTAATGTAAATATGTGTGGCAGATTACTTTTGCCAATTACGTTATTGTACTCGTCGCGGGGGTTTGCGAAATTAGTTTCGACGTTCTGATTGCATCGAAAATGCATTTTTGCGGTCTGACGTTGCCGGTGAATGGAGCACGATCTTTATTTTATGTGGTAATTCATCTTTTATAGAAATTATATGAATCTTGCTCATTTTTCATTCTTTCTTCATTGCATTGTAAAACGAACTATAATTAAACTGTCTGGTGTGACAAGAAGAAAAAGAATCGAAAACCAACGCTTCACATTTGTTCTTTTTCCAAACTGAAGAATTCGTTTTCTGTTTTCAAAAAGCTGATTCTAGTCCTATGTTGCAAGTCTGAAGTGATATGTGTAGGAAAGACAACTACTACGACTTCACTTATCTTCTTTCGAAAAACAAACCATAATTTAACTGTCGCATGCTGGAAGAAGTGTTCAGAACCGCCGCTCCAGATTTTCTTTTCCTGAAAAGAAGCCCATAAATTCATATTCTGTTCACAAGAACGTACGACTCGAGCGTCTTCATATTTTTCACTCGGCTTTCCCGGTCGCAGGGAATTTTTCCGCGGGCGATTCCTCAGCGGAAATGGATTATCCGGATTCGTGGAGCGAGGGACTCGTCCGGTGGTGTAAATCGACCAATAAATAACCGTATTAAGACGGTTGTGGGGCGAAAAAGAAGGGAACGGTTGGGAAGTGGAACGAAACATCTACTTTCTTGAACATTGGCTGAAATATTGAAATGTCGAAACTTTGCAATGTAGCTTCATTCAATCACTATTAAGCAACCGTAGTATAAGAAACCACCAACTGTGTACAACACATCTTTTTCACTTGAGCCTCAATAATTCTTACAATAAAAAGAATTATAATATATGAACCGTTTAGATGTTTAAAATACACTTTAATTACAATAATATGAAAAATATAGTAGGAGCATAATTCGCAGGGAAATGGAGCTGAATAAAAATTTATTTCTCATGTAAATAATTTTAATTGTTTGGAAATAATGTCTACATATTTTTCCATTTTTCTATTTTTTTACTGTTTTAACTTTTACTGTTTTTACTGTTTTACTTCCATTTAAAAATTGATTGTTTCAATGCAACCCATATTGAAATCGTCAACTTCTGTAAGGAAGTGGTTCTAATAATTCGAGCAGGCGATTATCGAAAGAAAATCCTCCTCAATTACTACTTGGAAACATCGTGCGATTATGCATAAAATCTGTCAACAACGGAGACAAACGAAGGTAGTTACATCCAATACCGCGGAGTCGCAGCAGTGTGTCTCTTCGCGTTGTCAGAATTCTGTGTCACAGCTTGGAACGTACAATGATCCGACAGCCGCCGCGGAAGAAGCGGAAACGGGAACAGAAAGGGAGTCAAAAACCTGGTTCCACTTGGACCGCCTCGCGAGCAGAAAGGGGGATCTGTAAAAGCATCTCTTGTTGCGGGCTCGAGAAAGACACAAGACAGAAAAGACAGGGGCCTCGGATTCGCGCGCCCACGGAGCCCACGAGTCGCTGAGCGCGCGCGTTTGCCGGCCATGTTTCAGATTAAAAGGAAACGTGGAAACGTGGAAACGCCGGCTCGGATTGAAAACACCGGGACGCGACTACCTTTCCAGACACGTTTATCTAAGTAATTGGAATTTAAACCACTGAAGGAATCATTTTTCATCTTTCAAATTGGAGTCGGAGACGCGCGGACACACGCGCGTTTTTTCCAAGATTAGTAGGATGCGCCCGCCTTTTGTGCAATTCCTATCCAAAACCTTCTATGCTATTTAACTTTCGAACATTAGAAACAGTGGAGAGTGTACTGTTCTCTTCTTCGGAAAAGAAAACGTCTTTTCCGAGTATTTTTAATTTTTTAGTTCATCACAGAAAATAATTATCGGGTACCGAAGAAATTAATCCTGTAGTGAATTTTCTAAATTGAACTCCTTTTAAATGAATTGTAAAGGATCAATCCACAAATCATTTGTTAAAATTATTTTATATGAGTGACAATTTCGATCTTTTATTCTCATAGATTGTTTTATACAAATCATTGTGCGTTCTACATCTTGATGAAAAAATATACTGTATTTTTTAAAATGCATACTAAAAATTGTTGACTTGGAAAACAAGATTATAAATGAACATGTTAAATACTGGGAGGTGGTTTGTATATTGATTTATCGTTAGAATAATTAAATATATCATGGATTAATCTCCATAGGGAATGTTTCGCGTACATTTGTCTATGCTATAGTGTTCTGAGTATTTTTCATGGAGTCTCTGCCAGGTGTGCCGTTCTTCGGGAACGGTGACTTCTGAATCATCTTGTGTGATGCAGACAAGGTGTGGCAAACGCATTCTGCGGCGTAAACGTCGTTGTCGCGAATTACATCGAGGTGTACGTCACGATCTCGTTTGGCATTCTACTCGGAGAAGTAATAAGAGTAGATGATATCTCTTGACTCGGGTGTTCTACCCTCTAAGCAAGATTGCGTGTCGTGTCGACGTAGAAATCGTTGCAATGGCGTCCGTGTCTCAAAATTCTGGCCTATTTTGCACGTCGCGCCGCGCCGCGCCGCGTCGCTTCGATGATGGCGAATTGTTTGGGTTGGGTTTGCGACGTGTCTGAGTTGGCTCTGGTTAGGTAAGAGTATTGATTCCATATGCATAGTTCTTATAGCTGACCGTGTACCACTAAATATAGAACGTTGTTACTGGTACATTTTTCAACTTTTCTAACACTAGATTTAGGATCCGTCAAAATTTGTTTAATTTAATTATTCAATAAGTTTTATCTTTGGGTACACGTTATAAAAAGAATATATTAATTATATTCATAATAATTTTTTAAATAATAATTATTTAAATAAAGAAAAGTTTTTGATATACCACTTTTTTAAGACGAATGCTTCGCGACGGGACATTTTCTCGACCCTCGCGAGGCGCAAGGGTGGGGGAACAGCGTTGCGGAAGGGCAAGGGGGGAGACTAGTCTCAATCTGGCATTTTACTATAACTTTTGAACCATGAAAGATATCGAGATGAAATTTCCACTAAAATTCATTAAAAAATTATTTCTACCTGCAAAAGTAGCCACTTTTAGCACTCGGAAAATGCTTTTAACGCTTCTGGAAATTCGAAAGAAAAGAAGCGGTTACTTACATTATTAGCCGAGGATAGTTAACAGATTACATTATCTATGCAAAAAGTTTGTCCAATGGATGGCAGTGCTTCGATAATCCAGGAAATTGAAGAAGTCAACAAGAAAAAAAAGATGAGAAGTCCGCCGAATCAAAGAAGTTCCATCACGCGGATTGCTAATTTCGATTATCGGGGAAATTGAATGTCAGCTGGGAGGACCGGCGTCGTTACTCTGAGATTTTCAGGCTCGGAGCTTCTTTAGAAACGCTTAACCTTCGTCCGTCTATTTTTTGATGCCTCTTAAGTCGGCTGCTAAGCCGTTTGCTTCGTACATACATCCAAACGTTTCCGGCGACGAGATAAGTGCTTGCAAAAGCCAATTTATACTGGGTGTCGACGAACTATTGAGAGTGTTTGCAGAATCGCTGAAGCTGCGCGATATAACGAGTTGAAAACTTCCAGTAACATTTTTTTATGAAGAACGTTAAACACTGTTAAAAAAATAGATACACAAGGATCAATGTGTGTTCTGTTCTTCATCAACAGAGCTTGCTGGAGATTCAAGAAAATTTTCTGACTCATGAAAAATATTTAAGATTCACGAAAATATTATACGAGTTCCACGAAGATTTTAGGGGCCCGTGAAAATTTTTTAAGGCCAGGGAAAAATTTTCACGAGCTATGATAATTTTAGGGTTCCGTAAAAGAATGATAGGATGTGTGAGAATATTTTGCGCGCTCTACAACAATTTTAGGGGTCGTTGAAAACGGTTTAAGGTCTGGGGAAAAAGGTTTGACGGTCTACAAAAATTTTAGGGTTGCGAAAATATGTTGGAGATTCTACGAAAACTTTAGAGGCTAACGGAGCCGCGTTCCACAGAAATTTTAAGAGACGACGAGGAAGGATTGCGAATATTTTTGGAGGTTCTACGAAAACTTTAGGCTACGTAAAATTCCTAGTGTCCACAAAATGTTCAAAACTTATGAAACCATTTTCCGGGTTCTACGACACGTCTAGAGTCCCAGAATAATTTTCAGGGCCTATGAAGATATTTTGAGGTCTCCAGGATTATTCATAGCTAACTACAGAATAAAATGATAGAATGTGGTCGTTAGGCCTTTGCAGAGCTGCTTTGAATCGATAAGTGAAGAAAGTGGTATAGGGGATGATTCAAACGCAATCCAGTCTAGGGCCTGCAGACGCCATGATGTGGCCCTGCAGGAGATCAATGGTCAATGGCACGTTATGCAAACTGGCCATCACAGGAACGGAATCGCAACGTTATCGCGTGAGCTATGAGCATTCTTTCGCGAATGAGAATACGTGAATGAAATCGTCGAAGGAACACCGAGCATATTTCGAATGTAGGAAGCGATGCATCGTGGGTGGTTAAGTTCCTTTGGAGTCATCCTAAATTGCAAACAGAAGTCATCTCTGATACGTTTCGAAACACTTGTTCTTGTGCGATTCTTACATTCCTCGCAGCGATAATTTATTAAATTCATTCAGTGAATTATCCGTGTTATCGGCAACGATGCCACGTTAACATCGCAAACGCAAATGGCTCTAAAAATCGCTGCAGTCGAGAGGGTCAGAACATTTTCCTCGATGGCAGCCAGTCTTCAATTTTTCACGAATAAGACGTGGGTCAGGTTTTCCGCTTTTTCCCGTTCGAGCAGATTGTTCGTAGCCTGTTCCATCTCGAGCGGCTTCTATCCGCGCGCTCAATAGCCCGTTAATATGTCATTAGCCGAGCCGAGATGACTAAATCAGCGATAGAGCCGCGTGCACGCTCGCCGACCGATTACGCCCGGAATCTAATTCCCTTGTGTTACTTGTTCCGAGGCAGCTTGCTCTCTCTTTACCCCCCCGCCCCTCTCTCTCACTCTCTCTTACTCACTCCCGCCGAATATCTCGCGTTATATCGGCCGGCGTTGTTCGAAAGTTCGATAGATTGGTTCGGAGCACCGTTAAAACGGCTCCCTGAACTCCGGTAAAATCGGGAAAGTGGGATTGAACGGCATTTACCTCAAGAGAGATAGAGAGAGGGAGTTCGTTAATTGTTTTGCCCGAGCTGTGTTTTTGGCAAGTCAACGGACATCCCGTTCCGCGAATCGCCGTCGAGGAAATTGAAAACGAAAGAGCCCCCGGAATTGCCAGCACGCGCACGGAAGCTCGATCATCGTTGTATTTTCTCTCGAATCGCATTTTAGTTAGCTCTATTCCCGGCGTTGCATACTCGTCCAGAAATTTGTTTGCCTCTCGCTAACTTATTTATTGAAGGACGAGTCAATTGATTCCGCTGAGCCCCGCCGGAGAACGCCGGCTTTACTACCTTTCAACACTCGTAATTAACCTGATTTTAGTCGAAAATCTTCGAACGCATCCTCGTGCATTCTCTTTCCATTGTTCATCAATTTTAGATTTTCATTCGGGAGAAACGAAATGTTGAATCCTATTTTTGAAGGCAACAAATATATTTCTATTTTAACTGTCGTGGCAGTGTTGGTGGACCAGAAAAAAAGACAATGTTTGAAATTAGAAAATATTTTCTCGGTACTGAGATAATGCAAAAACGGTGTGACTAATATGAGGATGTTTATGCTAAAATCTATTAGTGTTCTTCAAAAAATGAAGTGCGTACATCATCATTGATACTTTCGTAAAAAAGTGGATTGTGCTTCGTTTTTAACGATTTCATGTAAAAGAATAACCTGTGCATCGATCGAAGAATTTCATCGAAAATCGAACACGTTTATATTGTTTGTATTGTTCTTTGCAGAAATATATAGACTAGTTTTGCGGGTTAAATTGAAATTTATAATGTACGGGTCATTAATGCCACAATTACCAGGACAGCGTACAAGGATTAAATAAACGTAAAAGACAAATGTAATTGGCTACCGAGGTAAAACGAATTTATTAATAGCCTCTTAACTGGTAGTAGTTAAGTCCATAAACCAGCCGCATAGCCTCCGGTATCTGTTAATGCAAATTAGTTTATTTAACCCTTATTCGCATATTTCTGCTTTGATTATTATAGCACTAGCCCGCGGATTTTTATGCAAATCCTCGTTTGTATAACCAGATTTACAATGTCACGAATTACATTTTGATATTTTCATTTTCTACGATCTACTATAATGATTTATAAAAAAAACCTTCGTGGATTATTCGAGCCAATTTTACCAAACGAAAACACATTCTCTTTTAATTGCAATTTTCCTTGCTGATATGTAAAAATTAATTTCACATTCACAAGCTGCATCCGTCAGCAGCGACCCAATTAAATTTTTCACTTTTCAAAAATATGAAAAAAGTATCGTTGCGTGTACGTTACCTGATGAAAACAACAAAATTAAATTACCACGTTTACTACCATCGTCACACATAATTGATGTTCACAATTTAAAATTAATCAAATTAATTTTATATAGATTGTTATTTAATTCTAGTATTATGTATAATAGTACTATATTGTACTCTATTATACCAGCACTATATTTCTTCTTTAATTTCAATAAATAATTTGAATAGATTGCAAATCGTGGGTATTTTTTAAATCACCTGATATTTTCGTTGGTTTAAATGTTGTCTACACCATTTTGTCATAAATGCATAAAATAAGTGTATAAATTACATTTCCTAATGGAGTTGCGTTGCATTTAATAAAACATTCAACAGTGAACTGTTTCTCCAATCGATATAATTTTCATTGTGCATAAAAGTCCTCAGTCTATCGATTACGAACGTGTTAATTCGTGGGCTTTAATTTGGGCGAGACCGGGCATGCATTCGGCGAGCCTCCGGCAACTGTTCCTCGTAATATGTCGAGACAAGTCTCTCGACGTGCTTCCGGCGAAGCACGGAGGCAGCTTCAGCGGATTTCTTCGAACGAGATTGACGGAAGGACGCGCGAAAAATTTCAAGAGAGTATCTAGGAGGAGAGACGTCTAGTCTCTCTCGCTCGCGTATACCGTTTCACGCGTGCTGAATTTCACCGGTGGTTTTCTGCATTGCAGGCGGTGTCGGAGAGGCTCGAGTTGGCACCAGCTGGAGGAAGATCAGAGCCGCAGGTGAGTACCACTCGAGAATGCACGTTTTCTTATTCTTGCGAATTGCGAATGTCATCGAGCTCCTCCCCCCCGGGCGCGGGCGTCTCGCGATTTTACATTCGCGATTTTGCGCCGCGATTTCACAGCTGCTGTGTCTATAAAATAGACGAGTCTCGGAATCGTTTCCGTTCGTGGCTCCAGTCTCGCATCGATTCTCTGGTTAATTTTCTTCTCTCTCTCGCTCGCTCTTTCTCTACTCTGTGTCCGAGAGACCCGTAACGAGCCGGAGACTCGAATCGGTCGACCTCGATTTTATCGCGGCTTTTGTGGAACGTTGACGCGATGTTTCTTAATACATCGGTAATGGTTCAATGCAGCCGATTTATGCATAAAACATGCGACCGATTCAACGGCGAAACGCGAAGATAGTCGCTCAAATAGCATCGAGCAGATATACAGAGATATTATTTGAACGACAACGGTAGAGCCGCTCGAGTCGACGTAATTGGTTTTTCAGGGAAGAAAGTGGAGCAGGAAATTATGTTCGAGATGTATGTAATTAATTCGGGACTGATTATAGTCGTTCAAGTAACTGGTTTACGAGGGACGAAAGTGAAACGGATCGTTACGCTGACTTGCAAATGAATGTGTTGTCGAGTCGTTTAATTTCGTTCCTGTATGTCGATTCGTATATTTCATCATTAACATTAGATTTACGGGTACTAATCTTTCTAATTTGCCATTCATCTTATTTCAGCGAACATATATTGTAATAAAAATCGCCGAGAACCTAAGTAAATACATTTCTGTTCTTTTTATGGAGTAAATGTAGCGTTAAGATTGTAAATGTTTGATTACCGCTTTTAAGTTCATGGTTTCTCATAGTAGCAAGTTTTAATGAGGATTCAGATGTTGTTATTTCGATCAACTTTTGCTTACGTTTACTGGAAGCAACTTTTAAAATATTGGCAATTTTATTGGGCCGAGTTGGGTCGTGTTGGCTTTAGAAGATTTTTTATTTCTTCAGAACTCTAGAAATTTATTTATTTGAAGAGAAGCACGATTTTCACAGTCTTTCAGAGGTATCTATGAATAAAAAACTGTAATTGTTTACTTTTGTTACACCCCGTTGAGAGTTTCATCAGAGTTTCATACACCGGAAGGTAAAAGGGCATTAAAAATTATCAACCCCCCGAGTACCTACATGAAGTTTCTGAAAAATGCCATAAGTTCATAAAATCCGGAATCTAGTTATGAAACTTCATTAAAAAAAGTAACTTTTGAAGAACTGCCCCTTGAGAATCTATATGACATCACGGATCTGAATAATTCTTCAACCCCTAATTATCTGTGTGGATTCTAACGCGGTTCTAAGTCTAAAACATGTTTGATAAAAATCTACTCGATGCTACTTGAGAATAAAAAGAACATAAATCTCTCGAGAATATAAATAATTTCACTACTGTAGGAACCACGTTCATCCTGAAAGGTTTAAACTAACACCTCGGAACGGCCACAAATCGTTCGGACGAACATTAAAGAAGTAATTTCGTTGGAAAGAGTGTACAGAAACTAGTTTATCCCGCAGAACTCGCCTCGCAATTCGTTCAAGAAACTGGCTGTCGCGTCTAAGACTGCAGCTGGGCATTTAGAGGTGGTTGAACTGTCGGGCGAGCAGTTTCCGGGGATATCCTCGTCCGTGGACTAGCGAATCCCGAAGATTTTCGCGTGCCAGGTGCTGGGAACGTTCGCGACCAGCATTTCTCTCCCGTTCGCGAACATAACCGGGGGGATTTTTGTATTCAGACCGTTCGGCGCGGCGTGTGGAGCCCGTGTCGGGTTTGAAAAGGTCGCTCCCGTCGCAAAGTTTCTCCGGCGTTTTAAGATTTATCGCGGGTGTCGAGTAAGTAGTAGGCGGCTACGTATGTACGTCGTCGTCGTCACCATCGCCGCGTCGCGCGTCGTACGCGTCTTATTTCGTGGGGGAGATGATCCGGTGACAGGCCCGAGACTGGGGTGACTTCCTTTTTATGCGAAAAACACTTTGCGAAGGTTGCGACATTATGCGAGACCGGCGAGGCGTATCTGGCGCAGCACATGGGCGAGCAGGGCCGCTGGGTCTCCTCCGCCGACAAGAAGAGCTGCATGACGGACAAACTCGAGATCCTCGAATACTGCAAGAAGGTAAGCGAACACGTTCCTTTTACTAGAAGGCCGCCGCTTCCATTAAAACCATCCACGAGCCCCGTTCGCGGTCGTTCGTTTCTGTTGGGCACGGCCACGCAACCGGTCCGTAAAAAATCCGTAATCGAGTATACGAACGCGTCGCTGCACGCAATTGCACGTCACTGTTGTTAGTGTTTCGGCGAGCCGACGACCTCGATCGTTCGACTTCGATGCTTCATCTACTCATTTAATCCTCGGACAAAGATCCTCCTTAAAGATGCGATATTTGCGAAAAAATCGCCACCGAAATGTCGATCGTAGTATCGTCCACAGACACTATTTCTTGATATCTTGCTGATGCTAGAACGTGGAAAATAACGATAAAATATTTTTGATTGCAATGATTTTTGATCAAACCCCTTATCATGTTGCCCATCTTGTGCACAAGAAATACCTTCACAAATATGTTTTAACAAATTTAATGAAGCAGTGAATGATCCTAAACATCATCCACAGTCAAAATTGCAGTAAGTAGACTGCGGATCTTTATGCATTTATAGGAGAATTGAGAAGATGAAATTCAAAATTGTTGAAAAATTTTGCAAATTGAAGATGTAAATATTATGATTTTTCCTTTATTAAAATCATTAAGGGAAGAAATAACATTCAATTTAGTTTCTATTTCTTGCAATCGAAGCAGACAATTTTGATTTTGCACAAGTACCTGTCAAATCAACAAATATACATAACATACGCAACACGAAATTATCGTTCCAATTTCGGCAACCGTAAAAGCATCCAAAACGGATTGTTTGTATGATTCCAGTGTAAATAGTTAACACCTTGAAAATCATCGAGCATCTGAAGCTCGCCGTGTGCGTCTTCGGGAGCCAGTATATCGCATTGTCTCGAGAAAAAGCTCGTTGAAGTCGGACAATTGGGGTCCTTGTGATCGAGAGATGGGAGCTCTCTGTTTTGTGGCGCGGCTTCGCGGCGTGATCGCAAATGTTTCACGGCGAGCGCCAGCGAAGTCGGGCGAGAAGTGGTTTTCGATTCACTGACACGGATCGGTTTTCCGCGATCCCTGTGAAGTGACTCGCATCGCGTGTCGTCGATGCATGCGAGCCATTATCGGGTGAAAGGCACTGGATCGCCCGCTCGCGGCGATCGAAATTAACGCTGCGACTACACACAACACACCCCCGCAACTCGCGATATCCCTCGGCGCACGTGAAATTGCATCTGTATTGTGTATGCATCCGATGAACCGATTTTTCCCCCCCAACGAGACACGGCCGCAAGCACGATCTCTCGATGGGAATTGATTCTTGTGGGGTGTAATCGTTCTTGCGATCCAGAGTTCGTTTTGCTTTTTAATAAATATTACGTAACAAACTGTCTATCTCTATGAGAAAATTATAGAGCAATTTAAATAGCATAGCAAAGCAATCGAATACTTTGTAATATTTCTAATCGTGAAAAATGCTAGGGGGTGGTTAAATTGTTTCGTAAACCAAAATTTATTTTCGTAGATGTTAATTTTAGTAACACTGAATTTGTCGAAAATGTGTAGTTTTGCAATTGTTGTAGATATTTATAACAGCACGATCGGTCACGGGTGAATGTTTTATATACGAATGCAGAAAGGTCTGCAATTTAATCGTCGCTATTAATTCTTTAAATGTATTCAACTAGTATCATCAGCAGTAGTAGTGGTAAATGAATTAATGATGACAGAGAAGCACCATAAATTAGCTTAAAAGGCAGTAATGCAATTTTCAGTGCACCGTGGTTCACGGAACTGTGAATTTCATTCGCATCAGCGGTCATTTGATTGAAGCAATTAGTCAAACTAGATCAATTATGTGTGATCTTTATTTTGTTGTGAGAAGTAAGAGCAGCTCGCAAGGAAACAATTACCCGAAGGAACCTTTACTGCTCATTTCTCGAAACAATTTCATTATCGGCCATAACAGCGAGGAAAAACATTTATTCAAATCTCGGGAGGGTCGAGCTAGAAAATTAATTCAAATATGTAGCTCAGTATCTTGATGAAAGTAGATTGGATACGAAACATTTTATCAAAGATATCGGTACGAAAAAATTGTTGCACGCCACGCACGTTTAATGTGCAATAAATGTACCATGCAATGTTTGCGTTTGCAAATCTGTGTACTCCAAGATATTTTTCTGGAAAAGGCGTGTGCCATGAACACTGTCGTAAAATTTATGTTCCGATAAGCATCATCTTATCGACTTGATCGCTTTTTTTGTTCTCGTTGCACACACTTTTATTCTAAAAGTTTGAACTGATAAGATATAATAACCCCGATGTGTTTTCAGGCTTACCCTAAGAGAGACATCACCAACATTGTTGAGTCCTCGCACTACGTAAGGGTCAGCGGATGGTGCAAGCCTGGAAGAACCAAATGCAAATTGTCTCGTTGGGTCAAGCCCTACAGATGTCTCGGTACGTACAGATGACGAAATTATTCTAAACTATTCCTCCACACTGCAAATTTTATTCAGAGCTCAAGATTTGTATCTTTAAACCACGAATTTATTAAAACCCACGATATCCTCAAAATAGTGAATTTCATACTTCTTTCTTCCAAATTCCACAATTTAGTAAAATGAAGTGCTTCCTTCATCAAAATTATTCCTCTATGCTGCAGATTTTAGTCAGAATTCAAAATTGATAACCTTGAATCACAATAACTTTATTAAAACGTACGATACTCCATAAATCATATACAACATTGGAATACATCTATTCCATGCTAGAGGCGTATAATGAATTTCTTAAAATTCACGAACTGCGCAACTTTCAAATGTATGTCAAAATTGCGCACTCCAGACTGCCCACTCCGCAATTACCAAAATTAAGTGTTTCCTCGGGGTATCATTAAACGAGTTAATCAATGAAATTACCGCGAGAGTAAAACCCACGCGAAATCTTGAAAACGAAAGCCGGCAATTTCGCGCAGAGAAGTTGCAAACCGGTTATATGTATTTCGCGAGTTGAAATCGCGCGATTCCGTAGAAACACAAACTGAAATTCACGGCTGTTATGAATGAAACGGTAAACGTATCAACTTTTTTACGATCGGCCATTTACCGTTC
Source organism: Lasioglossum marginatum (assembly GCA_028455795.1). Taxonomy (NCBI): domain Eukaryota; kingdom Metazoa; phylum Arthropoda; class Insecta; order Hymenoptera; family Halictidae; genus Lasioglossum; species Lasioglossum marginatum. The sequence continues at coordinate 739,742 of CM052245.1, forward strand.
TAATTAAGAGTATATTTGAACCGTTTGCGCGGCAACGCGCGGGACACGATCGTGCTCTTTAACGAGGGTAAACCATTCTATCCATCCATCGAATGGCGCTTCAACAGCGTCATCGACGCCATTCAATAATCAGTCATTACCGTATCACGGCCGAGATCTTCGTTTATTTCACTTTTAAAGAACCGCAAGATGTATAATTACCTCTTTCACGGTACAATTTACCTCACCCGGCGCCGATCTCTTTAATATTCATTTCCTCCTCGCCACAGTTAATCTTTTTCGCGTTAGCACAGAAAATATCGTGCGTCTCGCTGGTTTTATTTCTTGTTAATCTCTGTTTCTGCGTTTATCGTCGAGCAACCTTGTTAATTGGGATAATAAGTCTTTAACCAATTAATTCGACTTTTCTAAGCAACGTTCAATTCACAGATTAAATTAATTTCTCAGCTATTATGTGGCTGCTAATGACTAGACTGCGAATCTTATGCTAAATAAAAATCGTCTACCATTAAACGTCGGTTGCCGCGTAGGCATTTACTTCGTTTCTTAACTCTTAAATACATCCGCAAAATTGTACTTTTAAAATGCAATGTTTAATATTATATTCATATTTAATGTTCAATAAATAGTAAATACACCTATGAGTGTTTCCAATAATGAGGGTTTCTCATACTGTTTCTCCGCAAAAAGTGAAACATCGAGATAGAAAAATCAGTATCAATTTTCGAAATATTCAATGGAACGTTTTTATCCCCAGCGGTAACGGCCGTATAAAAATTCTGATAAAATCTGGGACATTGCAATTAGCGAGGCACGCATGAAATAATTTTTCCGGTTTCTCCTCGGCGAAAAATTCCGCCCGCACAAAATTAAAATCACCAAAAAATGCAGGAAAATCCGGATTTCCTTGTCGGAACTTTAAAAAGACTGCGTTTACTGGTAATGATATATGTATTTCAAGCGGACTCTTATCCGAAAACAGTTTTTCCATTCTCGCGTGGCGATGAAATATAGACAACTTTGGAAAAAAATATGATAAACCGTATTTCCCTTTTAGCTACCTCATCAATGGAGGCGCAGGGTTGAGAATGACCGCGATATGTTTTTTATGGGCTATTGAATGGAGTAATGAAGCACGGGTTCGTTTAACAGCCTCTTTCTCTTTGGGATGTCGTTCCGGTGTGGACGTTGTGAGACTTAACAATTTTCTGAATTTAGAATTTATTTTCGTATTCATGCTACGACTAATCTGCTTATCCTTTTGCAATTTTCTTTTTCAAAATCTTTTTGCAATTTTTTGTCAGACTACTGAATAACATGTAAAAAATAGTTATGTACGCCCAAAAAGTAACTGAATAAATTATAAAAAAGATTGTAACGTTAGACGTAGCGTAGCTGTGTATAGAAATTCATGGAGGTTGGTGAATTTTACAACGTGCGCAGAAGAGTTCCGCCTTGAACTTGATTTTTCAATGGAGGAATATGTACAGCGCTTTACGACGTGTCCGTAGCACGTTTGATCAAAATTGGAAATTATTAGACGATGTTGCTCGGAGGGAAGGCCCCCATAATCCGATCGTAACCGCCACCTTAGAATCTTTTACGAGTTTACGTTCAATCCCAGCAGAGTGACTCTGATTTGCAGTTTCTGCCGTATTGATTCTTCGGGGTTGTCGAGTGCTGCGTATAGCGGCAGAGAGCTCGTATTAAGGGGTTGAGTAGAGACACACGTATCTACAGGGTGTACCGAAAGTTTATAAGACCGCGGAAATCGATGAAACTTACTGCACTCCTCTGGATTACCTAATTACTTGCATTCGGCCGCAAGGCTTCCGGAAACCCACGCGAACTTGGATCAAAACGATTTTTCTTCTGCTTTCAAACATTTTTGCGATCTACCGGGTGTCCTTAAAATTTATAAAACATCACGAATCATCTGATTAGATGCACTATAATGAATGAAAAAGCAATCGTTCACTGTGAGACACGTTATTAAAAATCTGGAACGGTACCTCGGAAAAAAACATATTTCAACTGAGTATTTCATTTTGAGTAAAAAGCAATACAATTTCATAAAAAGGGACATCGAATTTCATTGCACAAAAAAAGTAAAAGAAACAGTAAAAAATTACTTTGGGAGGAGAAAAAATTGCCGAAGCATTTTTATTGAACGTCGGGAAAGCCAAGTGGTAATTTCGACAGTTTCGTGCATCCCCGTCTTTTTTCATCAATTTGGACGGTTCCCTTGAAAATGCTAGAGAAATAATTTGAAAAGCGCGGCGCTCGTGAAAGGAAATGATAAATCTTTTCTCTTCTTTTTCTGCGAAATCGCTAACCAACTCGGCACAGCAAACGAAGCCGATTTGTGTGTTCGCGGATTCTCCCGATGCAGGCTGCGCGCGTTTTTCCACGGAAAGTTCGACTCGTTTCTGTTCACGGCTATTTCATTTCAGAGGGCCCGTTCCAAAGCGACGCGCTGCTCGTTCCGGAAGGCTGCCTCTTCGACCACCTCCACAATCAGACGAAATGCTGGGAATCTCACAGGTAAGGAACAGAATTTCAACGAACACCGAAGGCAACGAGCCAACTATCGATTCCCGTGCAACCGTGTGCTACACCTGGCAAAAGCAAGGGATCGTGTTTTATAGTTAATGAAAATGGAGAACGCCGCACTCCTCGGCAGAGACTTAACGCTTTAACTGCCGGATCTATTCGATACGGTTCCCCTGCTGAAATTGCCGCATTGCTAAGCTATATCTACTGTCTCGTTATTCTACAACGCCTCGCGAACATTGGACACTGAATTTAATAAAAACCCTTCGAAAATAGAACATGAAAGTTTACAATCGTCTACTACATTTGAAGCAAAACCAGTGGCCTGACGCGTAAAACGAAAATGAACGAATATTAACCGAGAATGTTCGAAGAACCTCGTGGAACTATATTTAAGGATCGCACGAGAGTTAAATGTTAAAGACTAGGACATCTGCGAAGCCTCTTTATAAGGAACCGAGTAAAACTATAATAAGAACATTCCGCGTACAGCTTTCGTCTTTCCCGAGCGGAAACGGGCTCGCTTACCGGAATTATTATACCCTCAGAGCAGAAACGCAACAGTTCCAAGAATGTTCGCGTTTGAAAAGTTTATGCCGATCGGTCGGGCCGGGGCTTAATCGACTTTCTTGGATTGTTCCGCGACGCCGCGCCGGGGAAATTAGTTTGACCTGTAAGAGGATTTGTGCTCCTCTTCACCTGGCCTCTTTGAGGCACGCTGAGTTTCCTGAACTCGATCAAAGGTGATATCAGCTCGTAAAGAGCCCCGCGAATTTTCCGTTTCAGATGGAACGCGACCGCAGCGGACACGTGCAGGGAGAGGAACATGAATCTGAGGAGCTTCGCGATGCTTCTGCCTTGCGGAATATCTCTGTTCTCTGGTGTTGAGTTCGTGTGCTGCCCGAAACACCTGAAAGGTACGTAACGTACGTATATTCTATCATTTCATCATTCATTCGTTCAACCATTCATTCGTCATCGAGCGGAGTGCGTGTGGGACGCGCGACGTGTCGCTCTTAATTACTCGAACGACGAATTCGCACATTTTATCTCGCTTCTGTTTAACCCTTATGTAGTCAACGTTTACTGTATTTCTTTTAACAATTTGTTAATATTCCGCTAAAAAATATCACGAAATTTCTCTAAATGCCCATTCTTTACTCGCTAATATAAGTATATTAATTTGTAGTCTCATAATGAGAATTTGTGCACACATGTTAAATACAGAAAGGTTTTTAATAATCTATACATTTTGGTTGACTATATAAGGGTTAACACTAAACCTACCGAGCCCTAAAAGTAACTGGTATATGTTCCCTTATAAAAATGACAAGGTTATATGTGCTCTACTAAAGATATCTATACAATCATTTCTTATGAAATTATTTCTATTATATCAACAATCGTAAAATAATATTTCGTTGAAAATAATTCTACATCTTAGAAAAATCCGATGATTGTGGCTAATGTATATACTCCGCGAATTAAACATTATTTGAAATGCATAACTGAATCCTGAAAGAATTGACTGTATATGTTCATTAAACTGCAGACCCAAATGCACACATAAGATATGCGAATTCTTCAAACACAAGTGAACATGGACGTTAACAACAATGAATAATATTCCCATTCGACTTGGACAATAAAGAACGCTTTCCAACGAGATTAATGATCGCGAAAGCGAAAAGCGAGACTATTATATTTCTCTAGTCGTTCGAATAATTCCGAGAGAGGCACCGTGTGCACGTCGAAGCGAATCGATTTTGCACGAGCAGGTTCAATCAGTTGCAAGACAGCCCAATGCAAGCAAGACAAGTTCAATTTTTCCGGGCGCTTGACTTGGCACTTTTATAATTATTGGCACGCTTGGCTGGGAGAAAACGTTCCGTTTTCCTAATATTTACCGTTCTAATGATTCTTGCCCGCAAGTAGTCGGGTCTATATGGACCGAACGGCAAGAATCGTTGGTGCCAAAGTGTGTGTACAGAGACTTTAAAGCCAGATCTGCATGGAGTAGTGGCGCTAATGTCATTGGGGCTGACTTTGGGTCCAAAACTTTGCGCCAGGTTGCCAGCGATGTTGACTTAGTTTGAAACTTTCTCTCGCGTGATTGCTTGGTCAACATTTGATGCTTTATCTTTTTACCCGGGGACGTAATAATACCATCCAAGACAACGGCGAACTTTCAATGGCCGAAATAAGCTGCTCCAGCCTACCTATGAACTTGGGAAATTAATTGTGGCCGAGAAGTTCGAGGACACTGTCCAAAAATAATGTAACTTCTCTATTAAACCTATTTCTTCTGATTAAAAAGAGTCCAATCACGATCTACTTCAAAGCACATTTACCTATTCAATTCGCGATTTAGTAGAACCTCGATTATCCGAACTGGCGATGTCTAAATTCTACTATAAACAGTTATTCTCCGAACACTCATCTTCCTCTGATTAACTCGGATAATCAAGGTTCTACTGTATCGTGGATTAAACGAGTAAATCTGTATGACAGACACGCTCTAGCGTGTTAACTCTCAGTTAACACTGTACATCCGAAACAAATAGTTTGAGGCTAACGTCGGCAAACATGGAAAATTAATTATAGCAGGCGAAAAGATTCGGGACCGCTTTCCAAACACAATTCGTCTTATTTCTCCCGGTGAAGGGATGCGAAAAAAATTATCCCTAGACACGCTCCAGCGAGGATCTTTCTTCCAACCCATTTCAAAATTCGCATTACGAACACTCATCCGAGAATTATCAAGTTGATGCAAATGAAGCACCGTTTTTCCGCCGTTTGGAACTCATTAAAACTTCCAGCTTCCGCTGAGCCGATAAAAAATTATTCTTCAAGGGGGATGCTAAAAAGCGAAGCAGAGAGGGAGAGAGAGAGTATTCTAATTATACGTGGCTCCCAAATGCTATTCAAAACCCGATTGGAAAAAGAAAACGTATCTCATCTACCACCGTCTAAGAGAACCACGTCCACCGTCGTTCATATTCTATTCATATATTATGTGTTTTTTTTTAAATTAGAAAGGAAACATAGATTGTTGACTAAGGAAAGGTCAACAATTTGTTTCCTTTCTAATTTTAAAGAAACACATCAAATTACAACACGACTGCAGAAAACTAACAGGTTTTATAGTATCTAGAGTAGAAAATGTTATTGTCCGGTGTGCTAGGCGAGATATTCCTAGCATTTCCCACGACCGCAGCTGAATCTAGGAGGGAGAAAAAGCAACAGGGAACAAAGCTTGGACACTCTAACGAGCTTTCAGAAACTAGAGTACACGATTAAAAGATCCATGGAAAACGGGGCTTCTATCGCGGCCGGATATATCCGGCGGCGTAAATATACGCGGCGCGACGCGTGTTACAAAACGGTCTTTGTCATTTTGCGGCGGGTGCTCATTTTAATCGGCTCCTTTCACGATTCGAGTATACTTTCTCCGTGGGGTACATCGAGTCGTTCAATACCATTGATTCGTTTCAACGGTGCTCCTCATTGTTTCATTAATCATTCGACGTGTACCGCTTTAATGGAGTCGGAGAGAGGAGAGGGGAGATCGGCCATTTCATACACGGTACCTGTGTGATGTGCTCGCCATTAAAACCGGAATTATCGAGAATTCTGTCCGTGATATAAGTGGTGGGGGTGTATCAGGGTGAAACAGTCCTGTTCGTATTTATTCGTAGCTTATCGTGAGGAATTCGATTCACCGATTCCGAGAAATCAATTTTTCTTTGCTCCAACCCATATGACTGCGGATTTTCTGCAAGATGACCAAATTCCTCCTTTCTTTAATAATTTCAAGAAGTTGAAAATTATGATATTCTTGCAAACTAGCAACTATAAATCGATTTGCATTCGAGGAATAAAAATATCCGTTGGAACTGTGAACTACAGTGTTAGTGAACATCGTAGAAAATGCTGGATGCTGACACAAGGGTTAATCAATAGCAGCGCGTGTAGAGATTGCAGGCCTGGAGTTTGAAACAAAACAGCCATGGCTTGCGAATTCATGGATATGCAAAATTCAAAATTGGTACAGAAAGTATCGATAGGTCTGGGCTGGGCTTGAGGATTCAAAAAGTTCAAATATATCTTTCACAAAAATAGATATGAATATGTACATAGAAACCACCGTTGTGCCTGCGCTTGTATCTCACAAAAACAGCCATAGCTAGCGAATTCGTAAATATATGAAATAAAAAGTTAGTGCAAAAAATGTTAGATCATAATTGGACTAGAGATGTCGTGTCGTTCAACAAAAATTCCCCAGGAGCGGATACTTTCGTACAAAGTGTTCGTACTAGAGCATAAAAGTTCGAACAGCATTTTCTCGAAACAAAAGGGTGCCAGTTCGCTTCGATCACTGGGAAACCGTCTAATCTGTGTCGTTTCCCGGATCGTGATTTTTTTCCATACAGTGTAGCGAACGCTCGAGTAGGGTGCATTAAGAAACTGGGTATATTCCTACCCCTTGGTCCTCAGTCCCCGGCAACCGGCACTCACCCCCGTCGCTGCTTCCGTCTTGCTCGCTCGTGCAATCAATAACGTTCGCCGACGTTCCCGACGACTGCGCAACGTAACGCTATGACTTTGCTCGTTCCTGCGCATCTTTTTCTTTCCAATGGACGCCGACGCGAGAGCGTAGCTCGGGGGTGTGCTGGCTATACTACGCGTAGCTAATAAACCCCCGACCCTAATACACCCCGTGTCCGATGATCGCTCGGCACAGAGAGACTAGAGAGAGAGAGAGAGAGAGAGAGGGGGCACAGACGCCAGACAGTTTGCGATACAGTGCCCCGATGCTGTTTCCACGTAGTTTAGAATCAATAGAAATCGCCGGTGAATCACCAACCATGCTAGAAACCCACCCTCGCTTAGACAAGAACCGGTGCACCCCTTGTTCGTTCGCCCGTTCGTTCGTTTGCTAGCCGAAGCTCGTCCGTTCGTTCACTCGACCAGGCCCTCCACGTTGCGCCAGTATGTCTGCGGTTGTATGCGAAAACCGCGGACACAGAGGCCAGCACATAAATAGGGGAGTTTTCGTTCCACCGAATTCTGTCTGGTCTGTATCCGCGCGCTGCGTTCCATGTGTATTACAGGGGTTGATTCGCTGGAAGCGCTAGCCTCCCATGGTCGCCGGAAAAATAGCTGGGGGATGCGAATCGATGGCTGTATGAATTTAGAAATTAGTGGGAAATGTTCTTTGGAAGTCAAGAGGAGGTCAACAGGCTTGAGGATTCAAGAAGATTATATATTTCAAAATATTACATGTTTCACAAAAAATTAAAAATTAGTAGGTATAAGAGGTAGTATTAAATCACAGCATACATAAAAATATTTTCTTGTCGATTTTCTATTTTTCAAGAAAATTCTGAATGACCTTTCATCGTGAACTGCGCTGCATTTCCTGAGAAAAATGTTTCTGAACATTTTTTGTGTTTCTTCCACTGAAAATGTCATGTTCGCCCGTGTTACAGGAGTACCTCATTACGCTTGTAATGTTAATAACAATAACAATGATGTTAACTTTAATTGAGTTCAGTTTTGAATGGTGAGCTAGGAAGCAGAATTTGTGTTTGCTTGTTACTATAACAATCGTGAATGTGTAATAGAATTTACGTTTGAATGGAAGGCTGGCAAATTGAATTTGTGTATTCGATTATTCTAACAATAATAATAGTAAATATCATTCGCTCTACCTCTGAATTCTGTGTTCTGCGAAAACGACAATATAAAAGATTCTTTCTCAAAATGCGAATGCGAGGATAGCAAAATCTACGGATACGGTTATTGATGTTTCGAGCATGAAACCGCAATCTCTCGGTATGGAAAACTTATGACTTATGGCGATCTGCCTTGCATCCGCGGATGTATATGGTAGAACATCTTCGGTCTCTTTGGACTACGACTATTCCGGTTGGAGCTACTGCTATAGAGATAGTCTGCGACTACGAGGCAAAACAGCATAAATCATGCTTCCCAAGTTTCTGCTGAAAGCCTCTGTCTTATACAAGATCTGGAAAATAGATGCACCATTGTAGTCGAAAGAAAAGGATCTCGTCTTCAAACGGAAGTATGATGTCACCGAAGACTCAGAAATATACTTCATTGTATTTTACAATTCCATACCACTGTCAACACGTACGATAGTTTATTGAAATAACTAGCATTCTTTTTATTGTATAATGTACGTGTCCCAAGACCCAAATATTGGGTATTGTTACTGTTAAAATTTTAAGGATTGAAATATTTAGTAATATAAAAGTTACGGTTCCTAGAAGAATGGAGAACACACCAAACGTTAATAAAAGCAAATAAAAGTATTAAAACACAAAGAACGAGTGCCTAGTCTAGTCCATAAGCTCTCGAAACGAAACGTTTTGATTTGTCAAGCACAACATTCTACCCTTTGATCGTCTGTAGCTATTCAGATAATTATGAGCGCTGCTGTGCAGAGAACAGAATACACTCTTGAGCTTAATCGGTTGGAGAATTAAATAACAATGCATATAAAGTTTATTCGACCTTTTTACGCGAGACCTGGAATCGTAATTGTTAGGAATCCGTGATTGTAGCATAATTCTCTATAGTCCTCGATCAGAAAATGTCGAAAGCTGGCATTTTCACGTAGTTCTAAAGCTATACATATATGTCCACACTGAAACAACATCGAGCAACTTTTTGTCGACTCTTGTTGCCTTCTTTTTTTTTACCGAATACAAGAGGCGACAAAAAGTTGCTCGATGTCGGTACAGTGTAGATATATCTTGAGAGTGAATAAATTACTATGACTTTATAGAATTTTTGAGCCTGCTGGGTTGGCAACTGTCAATGGCAACAGGCGACGCAGAGATCAGCTCTAGAGGATCGGTTCCCCTTTTACCGATCGGATCTTCTCTTTTCGGCCGTTTTGCGTGGGCGCAGGGTCCACCAATAGTTTGCGATAGACATACTAATATTCCCCGGGCGAAAAAACTGCCAACGCAACCGCCACATGACCCAGATAAAAGGATAGCACAGCGGGAGGATACGTCGTCGGGGCGAAGCTTTTGTCTGCCTTTGCAGAACTCGAGAAGTCAGCTCATCAGCGTGTCTATTCTCGGAGAATGGAACATCTCGAGAACCTAGTTAGTCAAGACGGCTGCCCTCTTCAGCATAACAGAGACAAATTAGAGTTTTTCAGGGTGGGAAAGGGACGTGTTATATGCAGGGAAGGGCTCCTCGCGCAAAGGGCGAATTTTCGGAACCCGCGAGACCGTGCAACCCTATGTCTCAACATTGCACAACATGGGCTGGAAACCCGTTTCTTGTGGCCAAAATGATTTTAATAACTATCTAAAATGGCTAATATTTTAGATTTTGGGTCCTCAATTGGTACAAAAAGTTCGTCAAAATATGAAACTTTCAAAGCTTTGGCCACGAAAAACAGGTTTCCAACCTACTGTGCATTGTTGCCAGAACTCGGGTCTCTTTTTCAGGGAATCGCATTCTCGCGGAACGATTCAGAAAGCTACGAGCTAAATGGACATGTAGATTTCCCCTCGGGCTTTTTAATACGTCGAGAATGAAGTTCGCTTTGCGTACCGTCTTGCGACCACGGGGCTGGCTTTTCGGTCAAAAGCGAATGGACATCAGTAAATTACGTTTCTGGGACGCTTCGCGCGGCTATCGACAAAGCTGACCGAGTAATTTCATGATAATTATTTCCTTGGAAAGCCGGAAGTCTTTTTGCAAACGAAGTTTCGTCCACAACGATTTCAGAAACTGTTGCGAGGCTTTGCGTGAACTGGAAAAAGCTGTTATCGTGGGTACTTCACTGTTTGAAACTTTGCAATCTAATTTTGTGTAAACATTTCATGCGTTGTTCGCTTTTGAACGAAAATAATTGATCTAAGAGAATGAAAAGTTATTAAGTTTGATAATTAGTTTCTGATTGAACGTTTTGCTAACACAGTTCCAGGCTAGTTTTAGATTAGATTTTCTGCAATCTTGCATTATTCAGACTAAGAAGATTCACGTTATTACTCAACTACTCAACTTTTAAAGGTTGTTAAATTTTAAGAGTGAATGTTCAAGTTGAGGATCAGAGAACTAATCGGTGTAGAGAATAGCATTCCTACAAATTAATTAAATCATTAAAACAAAGTGCGAGATGACAATACGAGTGCGAGAGAAAGTAAATATTCAATAAAAGTAAGTGTGAGTGAGAACGACTCTCAGGAAAATCATTGCTTCGTGATGTACTTGCAGAAAATGTGAAACCGAAGAAACCAATCGACTTGCCGATTCCGAAGAGTGTAGACGACGATATCGACGAAGATGAGGATGATCTCGACGACGAGGATGACCTCGACGCAGATGCGGATGACGATGATGATTCTGAGGCGGACCCCGAGGACGTGCTCAGCGATCAACCTGACGACGACGAGAGCGACGAGGAGTACCTTGATGATTACGACACTACGACAAGGTAAAAGTCATCGAAAATAGTGAATCTGCAATCTGTACCATTTCGAGAAAAACTTGAGAAGAATCCAAATTTGATACTTAATAACAAATAATTTTCTTTTCCGCAGTCGATTATCAACAACAGTTTCGACAACGGAGAAACCCAAACAGGACGTGACTGCGATGCCATTGCCAGTTAGCACCAGCACGCAGCAGTCCTCGCAGTCTCAGAGCACACCTGATCCATATCTAACACACTTTGACCCGCGATCCGAGCACCAAAGTTACAAGCAAGCACAAATGAGACTCGAAGAAGTGCACAAAGAGAAAGTGACAAAAGTAAGTGGGTATTGCTACCTAATCGGGCTGCATAAAATAGGGTAGAAATTTGTTTGCTTAAGGGAGAATGCATTGATACAAAAATTAAAAATAATCACTGAACAAAATATCTGGGAATTATTACAGCAAGACTTTGTTGCTAGAAGGTTCGTGAAACGAGGTGTCACTGTAAACGCAACATGTTTGTCTAATCAAATCTTGTTTTTGTACAAATTTTAAGCAAGGAGAATGACTAGGAGTGATTAGGAGAGAGAGATTAGGAGAGACCAAGTCGAATTTCGAGAGACAGTTATTATCACGCGGAACACCAGTGTCGAAATCTTTGTGCTACAACGGTTTTAGGTGATGAAGGATTGGAGCGATCTCGAGGAGAAGTACCAAGATATTCGTGAACACGATCCGGTTGCTGCTGACGCTTTCAAACGATGGATGACTGCACGATTCCAGGAGACTGTCGCAGCTCTGGAAGAAAATGGCGCTGTGGAGAAGCATCAATTGAGTGCTATGCACCAGCAGAGAGTACAAGTACGTGATCTCATCGATTAGAACCGAGTTAACAATTAATTAATCACTGTTATCTCCAAGATAACATTAAAGAGCCACTCTTCACAATAAATTACAACATTTGTTATGATTAATTTGCAGGAAGCAGTTAAACAGAGGAACGAGGAAGCAATGTCCTGCTACACTGCTGCTCTGAACGAGAGTCCGCCAAATGTAAGCTGAAGGACGTTCTTAATCTTTTGCACGCCATATTCTTTCTCAGTTTTATACTCAACAATTACCTGTTATTTAGAATGTACTTCGGAAGACAGTAGAACCTCGTTTATCCAAGCCAATTAATACTAAACTTCATACATACGAACCCTTAACCGAGTCGCTATTATAACAGTCCAGTATATTCTTAGTTATATGAACGCGTATTCTGAAGTGCATAGAACATGTATGTTTAACTTGTACACAGTCCTACATCTCACATATGATTAAACGACCTTGATAATTAAAACAAACACTTATCGAAGCATACATAATCGAACACCACAAGGTCTGCATATGAAATTAACATTCGAGCCTCTTTAAAGTTTGTAGAATAATACACAGTGTATCCTACATAACAGTAGTAATTACTTGTATTTCACATTACTTTATAAAATTAAGTTAGTATTGCTTTTAAAAGAGCCATCGTCTTTCTCTGAAATTGAGTTTCTATACTCAGGCTGAGAACATTCCTGTGAATAAAATTGATGTCGACACTCGACATGAGCGTGCAAAGGGTTAAAAGCCCATGGAAGCGAGACAGGTTCACAACGTTCGATTTTCTGTTCAGATGCACCGCATCCAGAAGTGTCTGCAGAAACTGCTCCGAGCCCTGCACAAGGACAGACACCACACCATCGCTCACTATAGACACCTACTGGACAGCAGCCTGGAGCAAGCGCAACGTGAGAAACCAGCGACCCTGGAACACTTGGCGGAGATCGACAGAATCACCAATCAGAGCCTGTTAATGTTAGAACGGTAATGTGCTAGACAAACGAAACGCAACGACGATCGCAGAACCTGTAGATCTCTGAAATTTCGAGCATTCAGAACACGCATTTTGTCTCGTAGAAACAGAATTCATGGGAGATTTCATTCCTTATATTTAGGTATCCTGATTTAAGCGCAAAAATTGGCCGGCTTATGGATGATTACGTTTTGGCCCTCAGGAGCAAAGATGAGACTCCTGGACTGCTGTTAGCGATGACACGCGAAGCGGAAGCAGAGATTTTAGACAAATATCAGGCTGACGTTACCAGCAAACAGCAAGGTATCATGAATTTCATTTATTGTTAACTGTTTGCTCTTTCGAGTGGTTTCATAATAAAGAAAATTTATTCGTAGAAAAAGAGCATCAGAAGGAACTCGAGCGAGCACGCAAGGAGCAACGCAAAGCGGAACGCGGCGAATTACGTACCGAACAGGCGCAACAGGAAGAGAACGACTCCACAAACGATAACAAAGATACTCAGCCACAACAACAACCAGAACAATCCTCGGCTGTTGCCGCGATGCACAGTGAAGGACTTGTCAGAGCAGCTCACAGCATGACCCATGAAATTTCCCACTCTGAACCGGTAAAAATAATCATAGTACGCCGGAGCCCAAGCAGTTCCCTACTTGACATGAATCTTCAAATCATTTATTCCTGTTGTAACACATTCGCTACCAGTATTTGTTTTGCTGCTTACCATCATTATTAAAATCTTTGATTAAACGCAACGGGTACCTTTTTTATAAAATGGTAAAACAATTTATCAGAGGAAAGTCATGGATTCTATGAATATTATCCTGTGTACTGTGACTTTAAACGACAAACTGTACAAAATTAATTTGACTATTTTTAACCGATGGATACCGAACGTGTTAATATATTAGATCAAGTTAGAAATAATTCCTGCTTTATTTCACATACAGAGTATTTGTTATATTGACCCTCTGTAATGCCGTACAAATCATAGAACACTTTCCAAGTTGTATACGGTCGATTTAGATTTGAAAATAATTAGATTGTAGACGGTTAAACCAAAATTCTTTGATAACTCTAATTGTTGGACTATTACTAATGGACTAATTCTAATTGATTACTATGTTTGTAGGGATACTCAGTTAGAGGGGAAGTGTATCGTAGGGAGAGTACATCAGTCTACTTCACACTTGCGTTCGCGGGAATAGCACTTATGGCTGCTGCGATAGTTGGCGTGGCAGTATTCAAAAGACGTAGTGCGAGAAGCCCCCACAGTCAGGTAGAAAAGAAAAGCATACCGATTTGTAAATGATTTGAAATAATTTTATTATTTCGACCATCACAATGATTGTTGTTTTAATAATTTTCGTTGAATTGGACAGGGCTTCATCGAAGTCGATCAAGCGGCTACACCAGAGGAGCGACACGTCTCGAACATGCAGATCAACGGATACGAAAATCCTACATACAAATACTTCGAGGTGAAAGATTAAGTTAGCCATCTTGGAACTACAGAATTTTATTTGAAAAATGGTCTTAATTGTCCGTTCTCGCGTATGTTCTTCAAGAATATCATAGTATTTTGTTAGTGTAAGATACCTGATCAGGTCCGAGGTTCTTCCGAAGATTCCGAAGTATATAGAGAGATTTGCATCTTAGTGATACGTGGAATATAAAATCTGTCCATAGGGTGATAGATGTTGCAATACAGTATCATTATGCGACGTCCCTTTATATAGCCTACCGACGTGTCACGATCATTCTTTGTGCTCCGCTGACATGTACAAAGCAATGCTCATAACAACATGGTAGATTCACGAGCGTGACGAGCGTCCGCGTGTGACGTTCCCACGCGAATCGAGATTATCTACGAGACGACTCGCAGAGAGAAAGCAACACGCCAATGTGCCATATATGGGAGGAAAACATAATCATCTTCGGAAGTATCTCATACACGTTGTTTTCGTTTCGTTGTCATACATGTTATTGAGGATTTTTGAAAAACGCAGGAAGGAGCGCTCACAATAAAACGAAATAAAGGAAAAGAACGAGCCGAATCGTTACTCGCTAATTGTCCTTTTAATGAAAGGGCCCGGCGGTCAGTTTACACACAGACAATTCATTGTTTCTCGGCGACGGAAATACACGTGGCTGTTGCGCTCTTTGCTGTATTTTTTCAGTTCTGATATTTTCGGAGATAGTCAATGGCAATAAAGGTTGCGCAGCTTGAACCATAATACGTGAAAAAAGAAACAAACTAAAGACGATAGCAGCGGTAGCGGCTTGCACGGCGAAAGGAAAGCAGCAAAATATAATCCGATTAAAATAATAATAATAACGGAAAAAAGAGACGTAAGCATAATAACTATCACTACGTGAAAAAAGGTGTATGCTAACCGATAAAAAAAAACGCTCTTAAAATATCAGAACGGCAAATCGAATGCACGTTCACCTTCGTGATGCAGCTGTCTTTTTCCATCTCCGTTCGATTCCCACTGCCTGATTTTTTCAGCGACCTTTTCAGTACTTAACGTCTACATTAGATTATACAACTTTATACTTAAGGGGAAAAAAATTGAGAATCGTGAACGTATCTAAAGTTTAATGAGAAAAACGAGATATTTTATCATTCCATACGATAAGTCCACTATATTATCGAGGTGCTGTCCGAATGTATGCACGGAAAATGTTCAGTAGCTTTGTTCGACTCGGCCGAGAGCCGTTTCCCCGTTCCCGGACGCGAACGGAGTCGAAAGAGTCACGCCTGGGCTACCGAATAAGAGGAACAGTTAACAAAGAGTTTTTTTGAGTGGCATTAGTACCTTCGATTCTAGCTCGACTAAGTGGCGACCGTTGAAGCAAAGCGTTTCTCTGTTCTTGTTTTTTGTATTTTTTAACTTTTCGTTTCGACGTCCTGCCTCCTTTCTTTTCTGTTACGCTGTCCTCTCTCTCTCTCTTTTACTTTCCGTCTCCGCCCCCTCCCCCATCTTCTTTTGATCATTACGTTTTTCTATGATTTCGAAAGATGGTTCATACAATAACTATCTTAGGATATTAATTATATATATGATGACGCGATAATATATTACACGTTTAATGCTTATATATTTGTATATGGTCAGATGATAGTAGGCCGCACTTTAGCCAGGGTCGCGTGGGAAAGCACAGCTTTCACTTGTTTTTAATGAATCATGCACGTTTTTTTCTTTTTTATTAGGCTGATGTACCTTGGTATCGACCGATCAGTGTAATGTATAGATTCAACAGGCGTTTTTTCTGTACAATGACAATGTTAGCCGCGCAAGTATTATGTTGATTACAATTGTAAGACGCTTTCGAGACCGAACGATTACTAGATCATGTAATTAACCCTTTATAGGGCACGTGTCCCGAGGCATTGAGAAAAACGTGTTTTTCCTCTTTTATTCGGCATTATCGATTAGGATCTACGAAGGTTTGATTTTCTATCGTCGGAGAGAAAAAGGAAACGAAACTTGTGATAGGAAATAACAAGCCTGGTGTACCGACGTACACGTGTTACCAGTGCCCCATTCATTGTGTTATTTTTATAATAATGTCGTAACCTTTCCATGTTGCTGGTATACCGATGTGTACCAGCGAACTATAAGGGGTTAAAAAGTCGCTCATCGTTTGTGAAAGTTGTATCCTCTACCCTACCTACTACTACATACCTTATAAGGTCTCCTTGTTTTCAAACAATGCTGATTCTCTTTTTGCTAAAATAAATTAAGCGGAATTGCGCAAACCGGGGAGACGATTAATGAATCCTTGGATTCCTAAGCGCACGTTTGAAGCAGCTGCCTCCCGTTTAGAGAACGAACACACACACACAGACACATGGACTGTTTTGTCTCACGCAACTCCGGTGAAAGGGATGTGCCGACGAAAAAAAAAACGCACGCGGGCACACACATTCGCGCATCGCTGAGTGTTAAAAATATTATTTTAGATATATTTAAAAAAAAAATGATAGCAATTAACTATATGTCTATGGATACAACAAAAGCATAGCATCAATGCGTTAATAATAATAATAATGATAATATAAATATCTATATATAAAATATATATGTTCGTGTGCACGTGTGTGTGTGCGTGCGTAATATATGAACAATATACATATACATATACATGTACACCTATCAAATTAACTATACATTATGTACCTATAGCGTATAGTCGTTAAAATGAGGGAAAAAAAACATTAAACACGTCGCGTATAAAATGACTTGATACGGATTCACAGATGTTGAGGACGCTCTTGTCCTTCGTCGAGAGAACGCTATTCATTGTTCCAGCGATTTTGTTTCGATTTTTCGGTTTAATTGTTATTGGAAAAGAATATACAAAGATGATACGCGGTAGTCTACAGGGTGTTCAAAAAGAGGTGAATCTCTGTGACGATATCAGACGAAAATGAAAAGTAAAATTACGGATTTGTTGTCAAACTATTAACGATTAAAATCATTCTGCGACTTTGATTTTCGTTTTTGATTGTCACCGATGAGTGGTTCTTAAATGTTCTCTCACCTATTATGGAACACCCTGTACGACTGGCCTACATTGACAGAAGTATTATTCACAGCTACCAGAAAATACAACGTGAATAACACCGAACCGGCTTACCAAATTCAATGTCCGCGTACTATCTTTCGAGGATCGTGGAGGAAAAAAAGCTTCGTGCTCGTTGAAGAACATAATCTTTTACGAGACGGAAGTGTACGTGACTGGAGTAACGGATAAGGGATACGTTGTTTACTTCAACGAGCATCGTGGGAAACCTAACGGTTATCCATCCGTCAGTATCAACTCGCGGTGTCCCTTGGGAAGCATATCAGTTTTTAGTCGAGATTCGTTTTGACGGTTACAGTCGCGACGGCCGGGTTCACCCATCAACATACTGTGAACTCGCATCGAGCCATCCTGTATAAGTTTAAGAATTGATTTTTGTAAAGAGGTAATAAGTACTTACCGTGGTAATTAACTTAGCTTAAAACAAACAAACAAAAAGAGAAGAAGAAGAAGAAGAAGAAGAAAGAAGAGAAAAAAACGAAGAGAGAAGATGACACGTGAGAAGTGAGGAAAAGGAACAAAAAGAGAAAAATAAATACGTCCTTTGCATAGAGAGAGAGAGAAAGAGAGCGGTTCGGATTTAGAGAAGCCGGCGCGAATGGGAATAATAACGGAACTAAACTTTATTTTTGCAGTTTTTTCGGGTATTGTATGAATTCTTACGATTCTATCTATATTCCCGCGTCTTTTTAACGAACGTGTCGATCACAGTCCAACCACGATGTAAACATATGCGAGAGAGAGAGAAAGAGGAAGGGTGCCGAATTGTAACGTGCAATATACCGATATCGATGTGTAACGCCTATACAGCGCATGTAATTGTATAGTTTTCGATCTTATGCTCGTCGCTATTCCGAAAGAAAACGGCAACAATAAGCGGCCTTGCGCCAAATCGAGTTTCTTTCTGCGAAACACATTATATATTATCATATGGAACTGTGTATAACTTCTAGTCATGCGTGCGCTACCAATGTGTATCGGTCAGACACGATTTATCAGCAGGCTAGATCTTCGAAACAAAGAGGATCGTGGCTTTGTGCGGAATGACCGATTGACGGCCCGAGAATGGATTAATCATCAACCAAATTCGATAATGAATCGACGCTCAATAGACGACCACCTGGCATCGGGACAAACAATATATATAAATACCAACGGAGCCGAGACGCAGCTCGAATTACGGGGAACGCAAAAAGAAAACCGAATTTTTATCAGTTCTCTTTTAATCGTAGGATCGGAAACTAACACGTTTGCTATAGAACGCTTCTGCGACCGTTCTTTGACGAGTAGAAAAAAGTTACTAAACCGGAGAATAAAAGTAAGAATCCTCACCCTTGTCCCCCCGAACTTCCCCTCTTCTCCAGTCTCCCTCTTTCTCCATCACAAGGATTTCTCCTCGCCACTCACAAATTTTATCGCATTATTACACTCCGTGAAAGAACGTATTGTGTTTGTGGATATATGTAATTTTACTTATCAATAAATAAATTACAAAGGTCCACTCACGTCCCAGTCACTTCTCACTCGGTGATTGCAGACGGTCTTATCGCGCGCGTAAACTGTATTACCGGACTGCGGATCTTTATATGTATACTTATTGTATTTTTCTCTGAACTTAAATCGTGCCGAACAAAATTTTCTTTGGAATCTAACAAATTTTCTCTCATTCCCAGTTCCTAATAAAGCCCATAAAGATCCACAGTCTGGTGATCGTCATCGTCTTCTATCGTGAGTAAACATGCAGTTACTTAATTATAAGTAACTTTTTTTATAGAACATGTTTTATCTATAGCTATGATTCCAATCCTTCCGCTGATCGAAAACGAAAGATGAGCAATTACATTAATTAGTATGATAATGTGGCAATGGTTTGATCCAGAATAAATGAAAAATCTTGATTATTTACGAAATGGCGGGATTTTTAACTCGAATCGCTGACTTTTTTCCAGAAATAATGCACTGTCACGCGGTGAAATAATTAGATGCAATTCCGTTTCTATTTCATTCGCAATTAAAACAGTAAAAATAAATTATTTATTCGCAACGGAAACGTAATTTGAATGAATCATTGACTTTCATATATATTTAACGCCACGATAAAGAGCGTCCGTATAAAAAGTCGCAGATGATTGAATGCCAAAGACAGCTAACGGTTTCTTTAATTTGCTTTTTATCATTGTGATTAGTGCGTCTAACGCAACATATATAGTTGCCTATCGCGAATCTCGATTACGAAAACTGTTCAAACTGTTTCTTATTTGTCGTTTCTGCTCCGTCAGTTCGAGGAAATCATCGAACCGTAATAATATTTGTTCCCGTTTCATTCGCGATAATTGCAAATAACACAGTTGAAAACAACGCGAATGTGTACATATTCTGGTAAGTGTGTATACTAATAACCGATATCGGGAATCGAATTATTCCTACTGTCTAATTGATATTGCTATCATCGTAATTAATAGTATTATCAGAATATATAAGCAAGCATTTCCGAACGTTCGGTAGACTGGTTATTATCTGGTAATTAAATTTGAACGATGTATTATTTTTACGTAAACTTTGCTCGGCTCGTTCATCATTTGAACTTCAAGTGCTTCATTTTCTTTTATTACGTACGGAGTAATCAATACGTACGTAGCGCAGTCATTAACTAAATACACTTGAAACGAGGTAGTCATCGATCGCGAATCTTATTCCATTCAAAAGCGCTCGACTGTCGGAAATATTGTGTTCGTAAATAGCGGTTGTTACTTGTTTGTAAGATATTGATATCGATTTCAAAAGCGTCATGGCGGCGACGATAGGCATGTAGCAAATGTCAAATTCAAAATAAAAATTGACGTTTAACGCGGACCGTAATGTACATAGAAAGTCTTGCACGAGTGGGCCTGATGTAGTGTAAATAACAAAAGTTCATTCAGAAGTGGTGTGTACATCGCGTTATTGCTAACCTTATAAGTTACTAACACCATGAACGTCACAGGTACTAAATAATGTTAATTAGATTGAACAAATATTTTTGCAATTCGTAGTAATATGCGAATATGTATTGCGAATAATAGTACCTATATATTGTATATATATTGTTTTTATTAACTAATAGCATAATTATTATTTTACAGATTCCGTACTTGTATTCTACCACAAAATAGTTAGTTAAAAATTGATTGTCGCACGGTGAAACAATAAATAATTCAGATGTCTCTCAATGATGACTTCGAAAGACCATTCGAAGACTACGAGCCCCTGCAGTGGGGGGCACTGCGAGAATTATGCCAGGCAAACGCAGAATATTTTATGTCGCATCAAGATGAAAATGGTATCAGAATCAGGGCCGCCCATTTGGCAATGTTGGATCACTTAGAACAGGTGCAACCATTATATAAAGAAATCAGTAGGTTTGCACCGATGTTTGATTTTGATGTAGACGTACCTGGCAATGGGTATAGAAGTTTTCTAGTCTTAATAGATAAATGTATCATACACTCACGTGCAATCTGTCACCAAATATATTGTCAGAAAGATTCTATATTTTTTCGTAAAAGTTATCACATGAGGTAAATATTCTGTTGAAGTTTCATGTACAAATGGATGAACATCGACGAGTAAATTAATGCTCTTGTATTTTTATGCACAAATGTTTACAGAGAAATAGAAGCATGTTTGCAATTATTAGCATCTTTATACACTTGTTTAGAACATTTACAAACTCTATACTCGTGGAGCGAGAAAATGGCTGATGGTAGACCATCTCTTTTCATAGACGATAATCATAATCCCCATGATATTTTACTTAAAATGGATAGTATTAACCAATATTGCTTTTACGGCAGATGTTTAGGATTTCAGGTATATTAACAGAAATTATCTAATAAATTCTAATCGATTTGTAATAGATAACAGAATCAATTTATTTCAGTTTGCCGATACGCTCAAGCCAATAATAAAAACTATATTGGTCGCTATGGCAGCATTTAGCGAAATCTTTTATGCTAATGGAACACTGTTGTCACGATGTACTAATTCCGTTAAATATGTGTTAGACCCTGAGACAAGGGCACGTCGTATTGTAAATCTCTCCCAACGTGCTGATATATCATTTTGTCAAGCTTTTTGGTTTCTCAATGAGACTGGTAAAATATGATCATTCGCTTTAATGAAGAAAGTAATTCGTCACTATCTTTTTCATGTACTTTATCAATTACTTTATTAGATCTAGCACGTAAACTGCCGGCTATGGTATCTCAATCTTTGGCAATAAATCAGATAATTTCTATTCCACCTGAAGAATTGACAATTTCCACATTGGATGGAAAAACAGTGTCAATTCCAATACCGCACAGTCACATTGGAAAGAAGCCGATCCATGTTAGATTATTGAGTTTTAAACGTCGCGTAGGAATGGTAAAGAAACAATTCATGCGATCTAAATATAGTTAGAATAAATTGAATATTCAACTGTTCCTACTGTCTTAGCGTTTCACTTAATCGAATAAGAAATTTTTATGGAACGTTGATTTTACCCATGTGCAGTAAGTGGTTTTCTTAGATTGGTTCAGGTGGAGTAGGAGGAGAATTGCTAGAATCGTCGAACGAGCTGATAATTCATTGCCATGGCGGAGGTTTTGTAGCACAGACTTCATTATCCCATGAAACTTACTTACGGACATGGGCAATAAACCTTGGCATACCGATTTTAAGTATAGATTACAGTTTAGCACCTGAAGCTCCATACCCTAGAGCATTCGAAGAAGTTTTATACGCGTATGCATGGGCTTTAAATCATTCAAGTACTTTGCTTGGTAGTACAGCGCAGAAAGTAATTCTTGCTGGTAAGTAACTATCAGTTTTCCTTCCGCTTTCCTGTTACTCGTAGTTTACAGGATTAACTTCTTTCAGGTGATTCTGCCGGGGCCAACTTAAATTTGGGAATCACCTTAAGGAGTATAGAACTAAACATCAGAAGACCGGACGCAATATTTATGGCATACACCCCAGTCCTAGTCGATTTCGTACTGTCACCTTCACGTTTCCTCTCTGTGACGGATCCGTTGTTACCTATGGGATTTCTTATACGCTGCCTGAAAGCATATGCAGCTTCAGATATTAAGAAAATAGCAAAGTAAATCACCTACAGAAAAATGAATTTCAATTTCAAATTAGATTATTATTAGACGTGTGTGATATTCGGGTTCTCGCACGCCTCTATCTATTATCTACTATTAATTCTCAATTTATTGAACCTGTAGGGAAAAAGAAAACGATATAGGGGATGATAACAAATCCGACACAGAGTCTTTCGCAGAAGTCAGTGAGAGCGATTTGATAGCGTTAGCTCTGAGTCCCAATGGGGATGAGACAAACGACGCGCACAAATTAGCGTCTTTACCATCTGACACCACTTTGAATTCTGTTAGTCTAACAGAAGCTGATGGTACAGAGATTACAAATATTTCGTATACGAAGGGTACAGTCAGAGAAGTTGACCCCCAAAGAAAACCTTGTACGATTTTCTGTATGTTTCAAGTCGGTACCTCTACCACAAGGGTAGATACAGAGTAACCTTATCTGGCTATACCCTTCCTGGCTTGTTGCTTTTAAGTAATCTGTTATTAACATTCTTCGATGTAGTAGGTATAGAGAATCCGACAGAAGGAGCGAAATCTCAAGAATACATTAAAAGATTTTTGGATTTATATCGAAACAGCGGTATAAATGCCTCGACATATGTTGGAAACAGTGCGGATAGCGTGAACAATGATATTTCAAGAAATGGTAAATCATGGTCACTTTTTGGGTGGTCGCTTTCAAGAAAGCATAGAGAGTCCAAAGAGTTGGATATGGAAAGTACAAGGTGTCCAGTGGAAGACTTTATATTCACGGTGCCCAGGGATCCATTTTTAAGTCCCTATCTCGCATCGGATAATCTTTTAGCACAATTACCGCCTATTGCAATGCTGGTAGGTTCTTCGCATTTATTCAGGGTTTCTCACAGATGATGAATAATGCAACATTGAAACTGCATTTGTAGACGCTACAACTGGATCCTTGCCTCGATGATTCCGTCATGTTTGCAAGAAAACTTCGATTGCTTGGTGTATTAGTTACGCTTGATATAGTACCCGGATTACCGCACGGATTTCTGAATCTGACATCGGTAAGTGGAAGCTCTTGTAAAAATTGAACGTAATTGATATTTACAATGTTCGTTTTTTATTCATCTCCACTTACAGGTCTCAAAAGAAGCTAGTGATGGATCTGATATATGTGTCAAGCGAATACAGGAGCTACTAGCATTATAATCATATGCATGTAGCCCATACTCATTAAAGTATAAATGTTAATATGTGGGAACAAGTTTCGTTAATGCTAATTTTTTAAATGTTGTTTATAATAATTTTTTATACAAAAAGCTGCGATAATTTGCAAGTATTTATACCTTTACGGTCATCGATTTTAAACGATTGATACTTTCAGAGGAGCTGATTCATGCGGTTGTTAGTGAATACAAATTTATTGTTGAAAATTTGTTCAAGTTCTTGTTAAATTTCTTTTATTAATATTAACAAATGTTACGAAATTTATATTTATATGTTGAATTTTTTCCCTATTATGTCCCTATTTATTGATTCGTCATTACATATCAAGCGATATAATTTTGAATTTTATATATCAAAAATTTGCATTTGTTATTGTTTACTTTCATCTGTAAAAGTCCTTTTTCTTAAAGAGGTACTATAATTACATTCCACTAAATTACTATATTTTTAATAAGAATTATTATATCTATTGCCCTTTTGTATATATTTATATTTATAAAATAATTGAGATCGATGGTGGCAACGGTACAAATACTGCTACATTTTATTTATAATATACTTAAATCAATTGTACTTAAATGTTAAATTGTACTTAAACTTAAATGCTATATTTGAATGATGCTTGCTAAATAATTCAATGTTGTGAGAAACTCAAGTGGAAATATCGTTTTGATTTTTTTAAACAGCATGATGAGGAGATGTGAAAAATCAAAACAGACACTTTTCAGTTTAGACATGATATACTATTATATTATACAGTATCATATTTTATTCAGCTGACAAACACATAAATTTGATAGATGTAAGATACTAATCAAACGAAATGAACTTAATGAAATCATACCAAAGAAGAAGACAATATGCATAATATTAATGATATAGAAATTTTCTTTGCTTTGAGAAAGTGTTAACAATTCATAAGGTTTATTAAGTTATATTTGTTTTTTACATGGAAGTACATTGTATTTGTTAACTTTATTAAATTATTTATAAAATTCTAATTTTATAACTTATAACACACTGGGAAATAGAATAAAAATTATTTTATTACCAGGCTGGGAGAACGTACGGTTTTTTTGGATGACATAAATTAATGATTAACGAATCTCTTTCTTTCTTTTTTATTGGTTTACTTGTTGAATATTTGTTTGCTCTTTATTTATTCTAGGACGTAACGTTTTTTGTAGTACATGAGCATCTGCGGGTTCTATTCTCTTATAATAGTGTTCCTTTGTCTCTACTATTTCAAATCCAAATTTTTTGTAAAAATCAATAGCTCCTTCATTACTTATTTGAACGTGACTACAAACAAATGTTAGAATATCAAAACCTTTCATTGTTAATAGATAACATTATAGTTATTCTAAAATTAAATTATCTTTTGATACTTACAGGAAGATAGAATCAAAGTTTCCATCTTTGTTGACATAATTTAGTACGTGTTGTACCATTACAGTACCAATTCCTAATCTTCTATAGGGATAAAGGCATCCCAACGTCATAATATATAAACGCCTAGAGTTCTCTGAGGTATCTACTCGACAGCAAACTGCTCCGACCTAGTATAAATAATGAATTATTTTCTTATAATAAATATTTTTTTCTTTATGAAAGATAATTAAATGTGAAAAATTGAAAGCACACCACTATATCATTATAATATGCAAGTTTCGCTAGTTCACCAGCTTCTAATACATCTTTGTAAAATTTCTCATTGTACGAGACTGGAAACACCACTTGGTTAAGAAGTTTTAATTGTTTTATGTTGTGTGGGGTTACATCTCCTAGCTCTATCTTTGATCTGTAATTGAAGAATTCAAATTCCATTAAAAATCAATATCAATGTCAAATAGACATCGTTTATATTAATGTTAATCGATTATTGTTGAACGAAAATATGAGAATCTGTCAAACGCAAAAATTATATTAAATTCACGATGAAAAATGTTTTGTACAATAAAACGCTGCATTAGAAAAATCATTCTTTCCACAAAGTATATACCATATAATTCTTTTCCCAGATTTGAAATTACACGTTTTCAAGTAAACGTGCCCTTGAAAGTAGAATTATTTACACCTTCGAAGTGCTGCCAATTTTTGTAATTCACGAGTAGAGTAATAATTACCGCACAGTATCGCAAAACTGTATATTGAAGTATAAAACAAATAATGAATGTTTCGAATCATTCGGCTTATAAAAGTAAAAATATAACCTCACAATTCTTTCGAGCTTACCTAGTCATATTAGGAAGTACCAGAGTTTTCTAAGGATTCGGAAATAAACTGTAACAACAAATTTTTAGGCTAATAGGTATTACAAGAAAAAATGTTAACAAATAATAATTTGTCGGTACTGCACTAACGTTGTGCCGCTCAGTTCGTATCACACCGAAATCTTATTATATGTACTATTATACACTAAATACAGAATATGTACAGTAGGTTAGTCTTGTGACTTCGAATTTTGATAGGTTTAAGAATACGCAACCGATTTCTATTTGATAATTAATATACGTACGTGTTACAATTACAACAGTAAAAAGAATATAACGTATTTACAAGATAATACAAACAAAAATAACAGCAAATATTTTTACATTCATTTTATTACATTTCTATCTAAACCATATATTTTATGTGCGTATGAAACTGTGTTTATAAAAGCCTTTTTTTATAATCATCCTTTTTCAAATTAAATCAATTAATTCAAATTTAAAACGACTTAACTGTTTAAATTCTATAATTATTTCATCGTCTCATATAAAATATTAATATTCCTTAAGTGTATATATATAAATATAATTTAAATAGTACAATAGAGCAGGATTTATTATCTGTATTATAGACCATGAATTTCTCATTCATTATTATAATTTAAATTTGCAATTGTTAAAATACGATGTATAGATAAATATAACTTATTCATATCGCTATCGTTGTAAGAACTTTACATGTAATATATATACTTCAATCACAGTCGAGGCATAAGATCTTATACCTCGTCTGTGCTTCAATTAATTTATTCAAGATACGTAATGTTTAGTAAAAAGACTGTCGATAATTTTTTATGTTATAATTCACGCTCAGAGTTTTGCTGTTCACATATTTATTCCTTACAATGCCTTACATCAGTGGTCATCTTTAGCATGGAACAGAACCTACATCATCTTTAGCGTGGAACAGAACCTACATCATCCTTAGCGTGGAACAGAACCTACATCATCTTCAGCAGGAAACAGACCCCGGGCGTGAGCATTCTCATCTTTAGATCATATTGTATACTTATAGATCTGGCTTCAGATACAATGATACAATATCGATTTCGGTAGAATATCGGTTATACCGAAACTGGTGTTTTAACGATTTCAGTTTTCATCCATTTCGGTATTATTTCGGTTTCGGTCACGGTGTTCGTGGTGGTGAGATATTGAGATTTTAGCCTCAGTAAAGTAAAATTCTCGATAAAATGGGGTACCTTGAACACCCCATAAAATATCGGTACTTTCCCGCCAATATAACTGCCCCAGCCCAGGGCTTCATTACCTCGTCATCATAATATAGATACGTTACTGTTTTGAACGCGCATGCGCGAGAAATCTTGCACAATATCCCATCACTGACCTGACTGCACCCCCACCCCCTCAGAATGCCACAGAATCATGCACTGTGCACAGTTCCGTCAAGTTCCGTTAGGTCTGTGATCCGTGGTTGTGGTTTATGGTATGGTGTTCACATAAAAGTTTCAAGCAAAGCTTTTAGTTTTTATTAAATATCCCCTTTTGTCGTATAATTAATAATGTCCAGCACCAAGAGAGAACGTACAGAAAGCGATAATGAGGACGATTGGATTGGACCATTACCTTCAGAAGCTGCACCACAGAAAAAACAGAAAGGTTCATTATCTCTTTTATTAGTTGTATTATTTTATACAAAAGTGATGAATGAAATCATATCTCCTACGTTTTTTATTTTATATTTTATAAGAGACTGCAGTATTGTTTTCATTCCTAATCTTGAAGTTGTACATAGTTTCTATTCAAAAACAAGATTTGAAGTTATGATCTATTGTTATCACTAAACCCTGCACGATATTTTGCAAAACATAACTGCATGTAATAAATTTTGTGTGAACATGCTTTGATAAACATTGATAATGCAATGTTGATTAATGTAATTTTGCAGTTTTGGAGTATGAGCAAGTGTACATAGAGAATTTACCCTACTGTGAATGCTACGAGAAGTCTTACATGCACAGAGATGTGATTACTCACATTTTAGTCACAAAGTTAGTATATTATAGGTTTATTCTCGATTGTTACCAAATGTATGACATCGTATTTATTTTTCTTTATTTCTGCAGGTCAAATTTTGTGATAACAGCTAGTTGTGATGGACATGTTAAATTCTGGAAGAAGCAAGAGGAGCTCATCGAATTTGTTAAACATTTTCGTGCTCATTTGATGGCTATACAATCAATGGCAGCCAGCTGTAATGGTGTTCATGCATGTACGGTTAGTTTAGATAAAACAATCAAGATTTTCGATGTTATCAATTTTGGTAAGTATATCTACAATTCTAATCTGATATTCCGATGTACACCTGTTTAACGCTAAACCTACCACAAGGGGTCAAATGACCCATTTTAGATTTTTTGACTCCAGTATACAACGACAAATCTCTATATTTGCGAAAATCTATCAGTGGCGCCCATCTTGTATAGTATAGTAAAAATCACACAAAATATAAATAAATTTAATCTTGTTATTTTTACAGTACTATACACATCAGTCACTTTTGATGGTTTAATGTTAACACTAAACCTACCGAGCCTTAAAAGTAACTGGTACATGTTCCCTTATAAAAATGACAAGATTGATTTTATGTAGACTTTGTGCGGCTCCTATTATAACACGTGCTCTACTAAAGATATTTATACAATTAATTCTTATAAAATCATTTTTATTGTTTCAATAATTGTAAAATAATAAATCTGGAACTGGTCATTTTGACTGGTGGTAGTAGATTTAGTGTTAAAGGGGTAGACTCGTTTTCAGGATTATAAGGATGTAGGATGCGCTTTCTCATTTTTCAATAATGCAAAGATGGGGTTTTTCAGTAGTTGAAAGCGCTAAAAGTCTTATTTTTACGTTTACAAGGCGTAATTTGCATTATTCGGAAGCGTACAACTGCGCATGTAGCTATTTTCATAAAGCTGCAACAGCTACATGCTGCCAAATAATGCAAATTATGTCTCGTATACGTAAAAATATGACTTTTGAGGGAGACAGCGGTTAGATTGATCTTTTATTTAGCACTTTTGACTACCGAAAAACCCCATCTTTGCATTATCAAGAAACAAGAAGGTGCACCAGGAAACGAGTCTATCCCTTAACTAATTCAATTTCTGTTGAAGATATGATTAATATGATTGAATTTCTGTTGAAGATATGATTAATATGATCAAAATGGACTTTATACCTCTGTGTTCCGAATGGATATATTCAGCGGGAGATGCAATATCTGCTCTAGCGGTCTCAGCGCAAGAATCGAACAAAATTTTCGTTTACGATGGACAAGGAACTGGAACACCATTGCATGTCTTTGAAAGATTACACACTAAGCCTGTTGTTGCCATGAAGGTAGGACAAATTAGTCTGTTTATTTGCAGACTAATCCTGTTAATTACATAAATTTATTTACTCTTGTAATATAATCCTGCTAATCAGATTAATCTATTTATTTGTAGTACAATTCTGCTTTTGAAACGTGCATTTCTGTGGACAAAGCAGGAATTCTAGAATATTGGACAGGACCTAAAATGGAGTACAAGTTTCCCAAATGTGTTACGTTCGAGTCAAAGTTGGACACAGACTTGTTTGAATTTGCAAAGAACAAGACTTATCCATGTGGTTTAGCTGTATCTCCAGATGGTAAAAAGTTTGCTTCGCTGAGTGGAGATAGGAAAGTCAGAGTGTTCAATTTTCGCAGTGGAAAATTGTACAGGGTGTTCGACGAAACGCTGCAGAGATTTACAGAGTTGCAGCAAATGACACAGCAATTGCCGAATATGGAATTTGGCAGAAGGTATGATGTTTATTAAGAAAATTCATTTATCTGTATATACTTAATTTAACGGTCCTTGTCTCATTTTTAGGATGGCAGTTGAAAGAGAGTTGGACAAAACAGAAACCAACTTGGGTAATATAGTGTTCGATGAATCTGGTTATATGATTTTGTACAGCACAATGTTAGGAATTAAAATTGTAAATTTGTACACGAATCGGTGCGTTAGGATTATGGGGAAGCCTGAAAATATTCGTCCCATGCAGCTAGCTCTATTCCAGGTATTTATATTAACATAAATATTAGATTAGTGCAAAACTTCTGCACTGACTTAAGGGAGTAGACTCTCGTTTCCAGGATTGCAAGGGTGCGGGATGGGCGTTCTCATTTATCGATAATACAAAAATGGGGTCTTTCAGTAGTCAAAAACGCTAGATAAAAGATCGATCTAGGTCGCTATCGCCCTCAAAAGTCCCATTTTTTCGTTTACGAGGCGTAACTTGCATTATTCGGCAGCGTAATTTGCATTATTCGGAAGCATACAACTGCGCATGTAGCTATTTTCATAGCTACATAGCTGCCGAATAATGCAAATTACGCTTTATAAACGTAAAAATAGGACTTTCGAGGGCGATCGCGGCCTAGATTGATCTTTTATCTAGCGCTTTTGATTACTGAAAAATCCCATCTTTGTATTGTCGAGAAATGAGAACGCGCATCCCACCCTTGCAATTCTGGAAACGAGTCTACCGCCTTAATATGTACATACAACGTTCGTAAACCTATAGCAATTGTTAATGTAATAATTTCCATATCTTTCTGAAACACAAAGGGAAAGGCGAGGAGAACAACAGCAGCTGTGACCGTAGAAATGGAGGCATCAGAGAACCCTACGCTGGAACTGAACCGTCCTGATCCCACTCTGTTCTGTACAGCTCACAAGAAAAATAGATTTTACATGTTCACAAGACGGGAACCGGAAGATACAAAGAGTCAAGAGTGCGACAGAGATGTTTTCAACGAGAGACCGTCGAAGGAAGATATTATATCTTCTACAGAGGCCACAAACATGCAAAAGATCTTCGATACCGCCATTATTCACACAACACTCGGAGACATTCACGTGAATCTGTTTGGCAAAGACGTTCCGAAGACAGTAGAAAATTTCTGCGTTCATTCGAAGAACGGTTACTACAATGGACACGTGTTCCATAGGGTAATCAAAGGGTTCATGATCCAAACAGGTGATCCTACCGGAACTGGTACGGGTGGAGAAAGTATATGGGGAGGGGAATTCGAGGATGAATTTAAATCTCATTTGAAGCATGATAGACCGTATACTTTGAGCATGGCGAACGCGGGACCAAACACGAATGGCAGTCAGTTTTTTATTACTTTAACACCAACTGTGAGTTATTAATATAATATTATTAATTGAAAAGTGAGTCGGTACCGTGGAATGTCATTTCAATTAATTTTTTTTCAGCCTTGGTTGGACAACAAACATACGGTATTCGGCAGGATAGTAAAAGGCATGGAGGTTGTACAAAATATCAGTCAGGTGAAAACGAATCCAAAAACTGATAAACCTTACGATGACATTCGGATAGTCAGTGTCAGTGTAAAATAATAATTATTATACAATAAAAATCTATAATATATTTTTATACATTTCTGCCTTTGTGATATTCGTTCATTTTCCCGTTGAACCTTCCAGTTTTGATTGTATATTTCTTTGGTATATAGCGCCTCTTGCGAAGTTGTATGCGTTTGTCAAACATGTAAACGCGTTTACGGCGAATAAGTTGTAATTCTTTGGTATAATTACCAATGAATATCTGTAGAGAATAATTAATTATTGTTAACAGTTGGTTTGATTAATTTAATTGTTTATCGATGAGGAATTTATTGCGATTTGTGTGTAGTTGTTTTTATATACCTGGACCAAATAGCGCCTGTTACCATAAGACTTGCAGTTTGACTTAGGGAAATTGTGTTTTCGGGTCGATTAATATCTCCTATTCCTGCTATCACTAAACCCCATTTAAAAGTTGGGGCCCAAAAGAATACAGTCGTCGGACCTAGATTTATTAATATTAAATAAATATGTTTTCAAACATTGGTCGTTGTCTATTGAAAATGGTTACCAACCTGCGGGATGTAGAAAAACAGTACGCAATTTTTGCGGTAGAAAACAAGATATTCTATACATAAGTTTTTGATAAAGTTTTCCTTTTTTTGGTCTATGCATGGCAGACCAACAATTGTTACTTTCAAATATCCATAATTTCAACTATTTATTTGAATCTGTTCGCAAATTATTCAATTAATCATTTGTAATTATCGCGAATCAAAAAATAAGCTTGCCAATCGTTATTAAAAATATTACCTACGATTTCTAGCTAATGATCATTCTTTTGCGATGTTTGCGATTCGATTATGTTTCGTTTCTCCAAATTATCCGCTGTCACACGTCTCCAATCTCACAAAAATAACGAAAAAAATTCAAAATTAATTAGAGTAATGGCGTAACACATTTAAGAACATATACATTTGAGCAACTAATAACAAAACCTTAGTCAAATTTTCAAATATTCAAACGCAAGATAACACTTATCGGAATTCAAAATGTGTTGCAATGGCCAGAACAATAAAGTTCCCTGTTGGAACGACATGGAAGAATTGAAATACTTGATGTGTGCCATCGAGTGTTGGTCTGTACAATTTCACAGCTATTTCTACACATACATATTTTACATTTTAGTTGCATTGTTGTTGTTGCCTTTTTTTAGTCAATGCCCTAAAATACCACCACCGCCTGTTTGTACGATGTTATTGCCACCAAGGATTGAAGAGCTACCTGCTTACATCCCTCCTCCAGCTCCTTGTTGTCCTCCACCTCCTTGTTGTCCTCCACCCAGACCATGTCTTCCTCTATGCATCGGTCCTTTCCCTGCACCTCCTTTGAGATGCCCTCCATGTCTTCCAAAACCCTGTTGTCCACCATGTTGTCCTCTACCTTGTTATCCAGGTAAGTATACATTACACAGGGTGAGTCTCGTAATGTGACGATCACAAATACAGTAAAGTCGCGATCTAGCTCCCTGAGGATCTCCACGATCACTGTCCTTTCGCCTATCCCTTCCACTATGATGCGTCCCCGCGAAGGGCCAAGAAGACGCAGCCATAAAAAAATTGTTTCCCTACACGATCTCTGTCCCTGTTCGGAACAGGCGATGGGAGCTATATCGCGTGTTTACTGTAGCTCGTAAGTTATTTGTTGTACGAAAAAATGTTTTCAACAAAAGTTGCATGGTTTCCTTGGGGATATGCAATGCTCTAATGTAACTGATTTTTTATTACTTTGCTTTTTTATCGAGATATGAAGGAGATTTTATGGAATGTGTAATAGTTTTTCCCAAATTCGGATAAATTATGAAATTCTGTGTAAAAAGGTATTATACGAAGTGGGGATTAAAATGAATTATTACTTACAAGTTGTTTCGTATTAAAATACAACAAGGAATCGAGCACGAAGATTCACATTGGCCTAATCCTTATTTTGTAAATGTGTGAAATCCACAGTCTACACAAAATGCAATTCGATCGACTTTGAAATGATCCTTGAATATTTTACTAATTTCTATGTCTCTTTAGTCCTTGGAATGTAGTCTATAACAATTTTTACATGCAAGCGTTGTAAATGATAAATTGTTGTGCACATATTATTGATTTGTTTATAGGCCCATACTGTTAGACATTGTGGAAGTTAACCGAAGATATTGTTACACAAGTAAGTAGCATTTGATCGTTCAAGGGAAGCTTTGAAAGAACACAAAGGATTGTTGAATAACAATTTATCACCTACTTTTATTGATTTTCATTCCAGGATTACTTGATTTTGCTCACACGTGCGATCGAAGTACCAATTCGGAAAACTAACTATATGTAAATTGAATGCGATTGATGTTGCTTGTGAATAATGATTGAAAAAATATAAACAACGAACAGTTTGTGAAAAGTACAAAAAGCTACAAGAACAATTAAAAGACGAAATTATTTTACACAAGAATTTTATTTGGATTTGATACGGTCCCTTCGGTCGGCGCTTAAAGTAACACTTATCTCTTAATGGATCAATTCGATAGAGAACATTCTAATCACTTAAACCTAGTTAAGCCTAGCTTCGATAAATTAAAAAGATTTTATACAATAGCAATAGAAGTGTGACTAATATTTTACAATTAAATGATCACGTTCCTCACGAACGAAGAACATCCTTCCCATCTTTCCAATGGAAAACGTATTGAAAAGGCCGGAACAAAGGAGTTCGCAAATAATTCACGATCAATTACCAATGAATTTGCAACCATGTATGCACATCGTTATCTTTCGTCAGTCGTCTTGAAAATAGAATATTCGTTCTTATTCCGTCAGCAGACTAAAAAGAGTAACTCATTGTTAATTGATCGACACTCAACGCTCGCAAATATTCTCCCTTTTTTGCGTACACTGTACGCTGTATAGGTCCGTGTGAACTTTATATTCTACGTATAGCAAACTAGAAATTAAATTATAAAGCTAGTAATTAGTGGTTGAGTTGTTTTAGAAGTAGATTCTTACAATAAATAAAAATAGTATTAGATAGATATACTTAATCCTTTGCGGACGAATGACACCATATTAGCGACACGAGGCCCAAATATCTAAACCCTAAAGTTCCAAACAAACGATTTAATTGTTTAACTACTTAAGATCCTAATTAATAATCTAGCTCACCGAGGAAAGTATTTAAAAAAATCCTCGTCCGCAACGGGTTAATTTATGTTAATGTCTTTTGAAAGACTTATATGACCACGGGTGCGCGAGAACCCGAAAATTTCAGAATTCTCGAAATAATTTATTCTTTATATATTTATTGATAAATATATTATATATTTAATATAATATAAATATTTAATTATTATACAGAATTCTTTGCATTGAAAGAATGTTGTCCATCACGAATTCTTTTCAAGAGTGTCATAGACAGTGGATTTTTATGTAAAATAAAAATTTCTACTTGATTCGCGATCGACTGGAGTGAAATAAAAATTTGTTTTCTTTCTTAGTATGTTTAATAGGCCTAATGTTTTCACTGTTTCGAATTACACCTACTCATTTTTGTCATAAATGCATCCGCTGTCTAATCATATGTCATATTCTCGAAATATTCGGTAGACTCGATTCTTTCGGGAACCCGACTCATCCCGACCATCGGGTTCTCGCACACCCCTACTTACGACGCAACGCTCCTTCTATACACAGAGTGTCGATAAATTAAATATAAATTGTTAAATGACATCATGTATCCGCAAATACTTAACTATTATCTAAAAAATGATGAACATATTTGGTAAAATATTTCACTGAAAGGTTATACTGGAATTCAATATTTCCCCGCAGCAAACGTCGATGTTTAAGTTGAGGCTATCGTGCAAACGGCGAGCAGAAAAATTCAACTTCGAAATTGAAATTAAAACGGGAAGAGAACGGTCGTGACGATATCGTTTGAAATCAATTTTCGCGGACGAAAAGCCGGAAAGACAGAGTACCGTGATTACGTGACCGGAAATAAGGATTAAATGTTCTTAACAAGGATTCAATGTTCTCGAGGTAACGTTCTCAAGGACAGAACTCGAGGACCAAGTCGTCTGCAAATAATCAAGATTATTTCGAGCAAGAGGAAAGAGCACGGAAATTCCAATTGCGAACCTTTTCTCCTCTGTGTACTTTGCTCCGGTGGCCTTCAAAAACTGCGAGCTACATTTAAATTGTTTTGACGGAAAGAACTCAAGAAATTCCGCCCATTTTTTGGTGCAATTGTTCCGTTCAATGTAGCTCTCGCACAATCGTTGGTACACAATTTAATATCGTCACTCCTAATTACATTCGCTAATGAAATGGAAATGATTATTGTTCGCGCAAAATTGAATTCCTTTTTACAAGATCATTTTCATATATCAGAAATTTAATAAAAATGAATGATCGATATTCTATGAGAAATTAATATTCGTCTCCGAAAACGATTCTCGATATGACATAACGGAAATTGTCTCGTTGGATTATTTACTAAATTATTGATCGTACTTTTCTATCGTCGCTAAGCGTTAATCGTACATTTTAAAATATTTTTCGCAGCGCTTCAATACTGTTCCATACGAGGCGTCCCACGACGAGCCCGAAATTCGCGTATCGTCACTCGGGATCGACGTTTCTCATTCGATTCGATGGAAAATGTCTCGAAGGATATCGCCTGTGAATTTACAAAACGGTACGGAATTTAAAACTCGTCGTTTTAGGGAAATGCTTTTACGACATTCGCCTCCCTTCAATATCTTCGATCCTCTCAGAAAAGTATTCATCCGTTCCAAGAAAAATATTTTCTTCTCTTTCTGCGAGATCACTTCCCGAAAAATCTCTTTTGGACGCCGCATATTTTTACCAGAAGAAGAATCTTACATATTTATTTCTTTATCGCTATTTCGTTTTACAGTAGGACCTCCATCATCCTGGTTTTTCGTTGTCTAAACGATTCATTGTACAATAATATTGAATTTAAATCTACAATAGTAAAAAGTAAAATCTTTGTCAAAGTTCTTTAACGTCGCAAATAAAATATGTATATCATTTTAGAAACAGTTATTTGAGAACATTGTTGTGTAACCTGCACAGATTTTTACTCGGAATAAATTGACCATAACAATTTCGAAAACGATTTGGGCGTTTTAATTGTACTCATTTGGATGTAATTGTATTACGAATGTTGGCCGTTCTACTGTACATACGTAGTTACATTTTACGCACACAGTAGTCGAGAAACGCTCTATAGTCACACATAAAGTGAAGCGATTCTACAAAAATCATCTTCAACTGATAACTGGAGCTAAAAGATAATAAATCGGATAATAATCTGTGTACATTCTTCTATAAATATCCTCGCGACAAAATGGTCTCGAAACAAGAATTGAAAGTAGCTATCACTTTATGTGTCGCAACGATAACGGAACTTCCATTCAGAGTTTCTTTGGGAAACGTTAGAGAATGAAGAGATTCTCACAGCTCTTCGTTTTCCTTTTAAATCCCAGCAGGTGCTTCAAGATCCTTCTGCGGTGCTTGCTTCTCCTCCGTCTGGTCGCTTGATCTCGATCCCGTTGCGGATTCAGTTTGATCTGTGCCAAAATGCCGACCAACAGCTCGTCCACGTGGTGCGCCAGCCCCGAGGAAGTTTCGATGAATTTGCAACCGCAGTTGTTCGCCAAACGTCGGCCAGCTGCGGAACATTCAATCGAAAATTTGTTAGACAACTTCGACCACTATTTGCAATTCGCATTTGTTTTGGAATTTATTAGGGCAAAGTTGTATCGTGCCACTTAAGCAATTTGGGATCCTCATTGAAATCTATTGCATTAACAATGACTAATTTATGTATTATTCTAATTCTGGAAGCTCTCAAAAATCATTTCAACCCTTAAATTAACCCTCATCCGTCCCTCGTGTCAATTTGACACGTTGTAGGTAAATTTTCCAGAACCTTCGTGACATCTATCCTTTTAATGCGAAACACATAACCGAAAAACCTAAGATGTAAATGTTAACACATCAATTTGAACAAAAAAAAATCGAAAAATAACTGTTTACTTTGTTATTTATTAGTAGACTGCGAGTCTTTATGCATTTATGGCATCTGAAAATGTTCAAAAAATGCAATATAATATAAAATTCGATAGAATTTAGTAGGATTTTTATTTGTTTTAGATCTCTACAAAGGCTGTTCCCATAAAAAATAGGATTTTATCCTATTTCACTTGCTTAAAATTTGTTTATAAAAATTGGAAATTGCATAAATATCCGCAGTCTCTTTATTAAATTCGGTTCGTGAAATGAGAGACGGATAAGGGTTAATAAAATTTCAATTTGATGACATTTACCACAAGATTTCATTTCCATTTAATTTCTGTCATAAAAGGGTGCATTAACTCAACAACATTAACAACATGCATTTTCGTGTTAACTCTTAATTGTACCGCAATCTGAACACCATACTCGATTTCACGAAAGTTGAAGTCATTAATGGATTAATTCCGCGGATAATGGGGTTTCATCGACGTAAACGTCGCACGATAATCGTGTTAATTCTTCCCGAATTTATCGTTCGAATTTAATTTTGTTTACTACGTTGTTTTCGTGATTTTGCTAAAATAAGCTTCGTTCATCCGGAAGCTTTTTCTTCCTCTATTTTTAGCCACGCACTGTAGAGATTGGTTTCCGTGTCGAAGTGAAACAAGGTGAGGAGCCGTATCTAATAATAAATATGTAAACAAAGGAGTGAAGTCTGAACACGGAGATTGAGGCGGGACAGATTTGGGGTAATGCCACTCGAAAGAGGTCTCTCGACGGAAATCGATTTTATAGAACGGTATTGGGTCGTGCAATAAGTTCGCTCGGATTTGGACAATATGTAGGGTAACGGTGGGAGCCAAGTGGAATCGGAAAGTGAACAGATCTCGGTAGTGCATCATTATGTGTTCATATTTCCTTATTCGCCGCAATTATATCGAATTTTCCATCGGATGAAACAATACGCGCGAAGCAAAATATGAGTCCTCGACCTTGCGATGTGTTCCACTGTCCAATCTGTTATAAAACTAGCATAATTCTCATTGAAAAATCAACGGCTGTCTTATTTCTGAAGGTGTGCCGCTAATTTATTTTTAGCAATTAATGATTTCCGGGTTCACAACACATTTGTGCACCCCTTTGGGCTACCGGCTGTCTGTGTACCGAATCTCAACTTTCTACGCCTTCTGTGTTTGGAGATTTTTTTGTTGTTACAGAACTGGCAATTATACAGGGTGAACCAGAAATCGTGACCAGTAAAGATTACTCTGTTATTAGCAGTCGGATCGAAAATGTTTTTATCACATATAGTATGGTTTCAAAAGAACTTTCACGTGATTATAGCAAATTTTTCGAAAAAATATAAACAGCAATTTTTTAATGTTTTTTATGTTTTTTTATGATACTTACCGAATTCGCCTGGAAGTCCTCTAACAAATGGGCGTAAAAAAATTACAGGTGAATTTGCAAAAAATTGAAGGTGATCTTGAGAAATCATGAAGCGTTGACAAACAATTTGCTTTAATCACGTGAAAGCTCTCATGAAATATGAATCCATGCTATACCTGACAAGAACATTTTCGATCAGACTGCTAATAACAGAGTAATCTCTACTGGTCGCGATTCGTGGTTCACCATGTATGTATACGTATGTATACATATACATAGGTTATTAGACTTTTCAGCTTACTCGTTTAACTCCAAGATTAATTCCCAAAGGATTTTATTTTCATTTTAATGAAATTCTAGAAATGGAAGATAATTTGTTGATTTAAAGTGAGTTAATAGAGCCAAGTGAACACAGTCCCAGTCAATGTAACATGCGTGTATTCCCGTCTTTATGGCAGCATCAGAGAGATGGTTCAGCCGTATCTTGGTGCCCAGAAATCATCTGGTGAGATATCCGCTATCTGAACATCCTGTTATGCCGTTGGTAGCAACTTGGTCAACCCGACATGGCTCGAGACGTTATAATACCCGGGATAGATAAGGGGTCTCGATATTCGACGTAACCGTTCGTCCACATGTGCAAAGATTCTGTGGATCGCCCGTATAGGTATAGAATATAGAACGTCTGCAAGTCTGTGTACAGGGCTTTACTCACCGACCGACGAGACCTCCCGTTTTCGCTCGAGGTCGACCTTGTTCCCGACGAGAATCACCCCGTGGCTGGCCATGTAATCGCTCTTCCACAAATACAGCAGAGTCTCCTCGGCCACCTTCAGGCTCAGTCGGTCCACCACAGAGTAAACCACCACGTAAACGTCGGGGTTGTACGTTGAACAGAATGTCTCCACCTGGACGGGACAAGGAAATTAATGCCACTTCAGGCCGGAAGTCACCCGGAGCCATGGATCTTCGGTTTTCAAGATTTTTACCTTTCAGATTAACACTGGTATCACCGAGCCATCGAATAGATTGAATTCGGTTTTAGATTTCTGAATAATTTAGATATCAGGAAATATGTATTTCGTGACGCATTGAGATTTGTTTACAAAAATTGGTCGATATGAATATGGTGTAATTTTTATCAGGACTCGAATGGTGGGGGAGGAAATTTCAAAGTCAAATCAACTTTTTTAAATGGAACCATACACTTTTTTGTCATAACATGATAGCATTTTCCTCCCCCACCATGCGAGTCCTGAAAAAAATTACACCATATGATTATGCCCTTCGTACCGAACAATTTTTGTAAACAAATTTTTTTCGTAACTTCAGTGCGTCACGAGATATTTCCGTTTTCAGATAAACGAAACACCCTGTATATGATTTTTTTCCATTTTTTAGGATATTAAAAAAATATAATACCTTGTACAATACTTAAATCTTTAGTAATTGGTTAGATACCAACATATTTAATAATGTAAACAGTATTTT
The DNA here is from genome assembly GCA_028455795.1 of Lasioglossum marginatum. NCBI lineage: Eukaryota > Metazoa > Arthropoda > Insecta > Hymenoptera > Halictidae > Lasioglossum > Lasioglossum marginatum. The sequence goes on from CM052245.1 coordinate 780,119, forward strand.
CAATAATGGTAGAGCAATTAATAAGGATTAATATAATTATTTATGAATTAATTATGACCGGAAATTTATATTGTGCATCAACGTTCGTTGGTTTTGTTATAATCGAGATGAATGCACCCGAGAAAAGGTCAAAAAGTTTGATAACTTTTTCCCGCACAATCCCACACAATCCCGCACAATCCCGCATTTCCGAGAAAATAAAATTTAGAAATTGTTCACGTGGAGTTCCATCAATTTCGGGGAACGTAATTTGAACAGTTTTTCGTATGCAGCATTGTTTCGTGAAAACTTAATTTGCGAGTTTCAACGAGATTCTTGATTCCATTTATGTATAGTGTATAGTCGTTCGCGTTCTCTAAGTATACTGGGACAACTAGTGGAATGCCACTTGAGAAATTAATGAAACCATTTTACGCAAACTGAAAATCGGGAGAACGTCAGGTATCAATAATCATTTGATAAAGTCAATGTTATTTTAACCCTCTTGCACTCTAAAAATACAAAATCCGACTTATCCGAATCTATTATTGGGTTGGCAAGAAAGTAATTTCGGTATTTTAAGGTGATATAAAAGCCATTTTTTCTGATCAAGCAATAAACTTTACTCGGTAAAATATTTTCCGTTTTGTTTGATGATCTTCTGCCGTCTTTCTGGTAGCTTCACAATTCCGCGCTCATAAAACTTGAAAATTTTCCCAACACATTGGCTTTTTTATTTCACCTTAAAATACCGAAATTACTTTCTTGCTAACCCAATACAATAAAGATGGTAAACTTGGTGTCACTTGTACACGATGGATGGGGTAGTTAACATGTTAATTAGCAACAAATTTACCGTTTTAAACGTCTGTTGATTTTCCAACGGACCCAATTCTTTCGCGCAGCCAGCTCATTTAAATAAACGAACCTCACGTCGTATGGGCTGCGGTGTACTAAACGCATCATTCCGACGAAATTAAATTTACAAGGTAATCTCGCGAGTTAACAATGGATGAAGATAATATGACGTGTGTTCAGTGGAGATTCAGCCGGCTTTCGAATTAATCCGGCTAATCTCGTATTCCCGTTGTAACGGGCAAACTAGCCGAAAAATGCCTGGCAGCCACGAATTAAGCAGCGGCGGGTAATACTATAATTGTAAGTGAAATTTACACGATCGAACGACAACAAAAGCCAATGTCGACGACGCTGTTGAGATTGATACTCACCGACATCTCAGTCGCAGGATGATCGATGATCTCTAGCTCGGTTTCTTGGCCGTCGAGCAACACTGACACGCTCTTCTGTCCGTATTCGTCATCTGCAACAAAGATTTCAACAACATGTTTACCTTCAATCAATTCAAGTCTTTCAGAATTAATGTCACGTTAACACGTTCACAATCTCGTCGTTTACTCAAGGATAGTCTAATTAATTTTATACATACTATAATAATCGGAGACTTCATGACTGTCTTCTATTAATCCTCAACCGCCCCTTATTTCACAAAATGAATCTCTCCCTCGGTGTCAAATTGACGCAGTGATAAAAAAAATCGATGAAATAACAAGGTAAACAATTATTTTTCGATGTCTTTTTATTCAAATTGAAGAGTTAACATTTACATCTTAGGTTTTTCGGTTACGTGTAGACATAGACAGCGGATTTTATGCGTTTATGATAAAACTGAGTAGATGTAATTCAAAACAGTAAAAACATTAGAAGAATTTAAAAATTCAATTATATTATTTTCAATCTAGTGAACATATGGAGAAAGGAAATTTTCTATTTCATCCCAGTTTGTTGCAATTCGGGTACAAAATTCTTATTTTGCATAAAGATCCGCTGTGTAGTTGCGTTCCGCATTAAAAAAATAAAAGTTACGAAGGTTCGATTCGGACCTACAAATAACAGAACAGTAAAACTTATATCGGGAAAACTGTCAAATTGACACGAGGGACGGATGGGGGTAAAATTATTTGAATATTTCGTAAAGGAGGTGCATTTTTTAATAACACATTGTAACAGTGAACGTAGACGGCAGCGAAATTGCCAAGGAACTTTATTATGTATATGTAGAGAGACAAAGGTAACGAAAATCGTCGACGCCGGCCATAATTTTCTGATGTGGGCGGTAACGCCTACGCCGGCGGACACTGAAGATTTTACTCTCTTTGTTAGCAATCTAATCTTTTAACATGAGAAAATTGCACGGAAATGTCGGACAGTGATGCGAGGAAGAAGAATATTGGGAAACCAGGAGAAGGATGAAAGGGGACGTTGAAATATCAATTGTTAGTTATTTTAACCTTTTCCTGTACAATCTGACTCTGTAAGTCTCGAGATTAAAACACAAAATGTCGGATATTGTAGAGAGAAGAAGCATCAGATGAAAAGAATATTAGAAAATCAAGCAAAGATGAAGAATATATATTTTTCAAATCCGCTTCTTCAGTCTTCTTCTTCTACTTTTGTTCATACTTGAGGAAGCTGCGTTACGAGGACGTCAACGTGGATTAAGCGATAATTTTAATTTCGCTAGACCGCGATCGGGACGTTGCGCGTTGATTAGACGCTGTAAACTAACGAACGGATTAATCCCTGACCCGGGGATCGTAAAAGCAGCATCTCGAAATGAATGGTTAATTAAAATCACATAAGTAATTGTACATGCGATTGTTGCGCAGGAAACGTAATTAAGGGAACGCCGGATGACACAAAGGTTCGCTGGCTTGCAATGCGTCGCGTCGGTCGAATTGTTTGCGAAGCAATGTGCAACGTTAATAAAATGTTTTTCATTAATTTGGAATGTCGCGCGCTGCATGCCGTGCATAGGTATTTACTATGTAAACACTGGACTGGGACTGTCTGCATAACTTGAGAAACAACTCGGATGAAAACAGGACGAAAAGAAGTTTAAATTATTGTATACGAGATGAAAGCAGGAGAGTGGTAATTGTTAAATTAATCATTTTTACCGCACGTCAGACGTAGTTGTTCAGCTAATCATTCTTATCGGGACCCTGGCAGCTTTCCACACTGTGTTGTAGCACGATATAATTTATTTATTATACGAGGGAAATAATACGGTCTTTGCAGCCAACGTCAATACCTTCTGCTCTCTCAAAAGGGCTTGATACTGGTTGGGGTTCGAAGGTCTGGTTCGAGCAGATAAGGGCCAGGCTTCCCATTTTATTATTTCCGAGGCGAACCGTTGTTAGGTTACACACGGGGCGGAATATATAATAATAATAAATTAGAAATTTTTGCAGTCAGATTAAAATGATCAACAGACAGCGGATCTTTATGCGAAATAAAAATTTTTTACCTGATTTGCAACAACCTGGAGTGAAATAGAAATTTATTTTCTTTCTTAATGTGCTTAATAGGTTGAAAATAATGTAACAGTATTTTTATTAAATTCTTCTAATATTTTTACTGTTTTAAATTACACTTATTCATTTTTGTCATAAGTGCATACAATCCGCTGTCTAATGATCAATATTCAATTTAGAATTGATCAAAATATCTCCAGCTTACTTCAACATTTTAAATAATTTTCTGTTTCGAGAAAATCATCAATTGTCATCTACGATGTGGATGATTTTGCGACATTTCATCTAAATACAACACATGTGCATGTATCTCGTGCATCACACCATGAGATGCATCAGATTAAGTTGATGAATTTCTGTTTTAATAAATCCTGCAGCTGTGTCCACAAAAATCGATTAATTTAATAGTAAGGTTCGATGATTCGATAAATACATTTAAAAACAAAACGTTTTGAATCTCCGAACTGAAAAACGATGCCTCCTATTGTACACGTTGTTCACTGAAAAATTGTATTCGCTTACAGAATCACGGTTTCATTCAAACTGGGGGAAATTTAAAAAAATATCAAATTATGCTGTTAATTGGTCTTACACGATGCTGGAAAAAAAGTCCCAGTTTTAATTGGCAGTTTAAAATCGCCTCGCTATTTTAGAGAGGAGCCACGTATTGAATTACATTATTTCAGTGATTTCCAGCTGTGAAAAAGCTGCGATAGTAATTAACACTTCGAGTATCGCGTCGCACAAAAATTATGTAAAACTGAAAGCCGAACACGTCGTTACTTTCAAGGCAAATTGAAACATGGTACTCGACCGCCAATGTACGGGTTTTGAATGAATTACTTTGATTTTAAACGATTTCTGAAGCTGTTAGGTTGCTAATCAAGTTGCTCCTTCGAAGAAATATAATACCCGAGTCTCGGAAATTTCTGTATTATTTTTTTTTCTATCATACCGTCTAAACTATTGGGTCGTGAATTTCATTGAAAATGAACTAAATAATTTTTGTAAATTGCATTGAAATATTGAAAAATTTCAAACGATGTTGTAAAAGCAATAACAAAAATTTATTAAAAAATTGAGACACTAAAATAGCTAATAATAATGAGCTATCTAGAAATGGTAATAAAAGATTTTGCAGAGTTTGGTGAATTCTGAAATGTATCTACAATCTACATATAAATATAAAAAAGTGTATGAAAATAATAGTTAAATAAATGACTCCAATTCCATTGAGTTTTGGGATTGCTTGGTCGTCAGTCAAAGTGTTAAAGAGCAGATAGCGAATACGAATGTTTCGCAGTCAGAATTAAAAGCGGAACAAGTTGTTTCATGGTTCGCAGACAACGAGGCCGTCCATTATGAATTTCGTGGCTAACTATGATGGATGCCGGGTGTATTTTAAAAATGATCTGCCCAGGCACACACACACACACAGGGAATTAATGCCAATTTCGTTGTTGCCACCGCGTAACGACGAGCACCGTGCAGAAAGAGGATCTTCGGGGAATGGAGGTTGCAGTTAACGAACCGAGTGACCGTGTATTTGTGCTTAATCGAAAGACTCCTGACCTTTTCCGGTTTACGAACGTCACGGTATAGCTACGTGGATACGTACGAGGAAACTCCGGGGCTTTTTTTAGATATTTTTTTCACGTCGGCTCACGGACGTTCATCCAATATTCTAATTAGAGGGTGCGGCGAATTCTTTCATTGTTCCCAGACGCCGAGAATCAGAAAATCACTCGCGGGAAGAGTTCTGTGTTTCCTTCGCGAACGTTTTCCATGTTACACCGGCATTGTTTCTAACATTTCCACACCCGGCCAGTCGAATTCACTAAAATATTTCAAACTTTTCAAAGTACAAGATGTGGTGTAGAAGGAAATATTGAATTCGATGCGAGTCGCACGGTACTGGGTCTATTATGATCCAAGCATTAGCACAAGGAAAACGTGTATAGACATGGACTGTTAAAAATTAAACAGTTCACCTTTTGCAGTCGGATTTCTTCCGACCTAGAATAATTCCATTGTGCATGAATCTTTTCATTTTGTGGATATGAAATCGATATATGTATCGCGTACAATACTTAAATGTATAAATATTGTGAATAATGGTACAACAATGTTTAGCGGTGACTCTCTCAGTCACCCCTCGACTGCTAAGGGTTAATAATCTAGAAAATTTTAGTGTATTTTAGTATGTTCGAGCATATTCTAATAAACTAAATTATTTGTTGCACGAGAAAATGTTTCGAACAAAAGTTGCAGTAATTATTCATTTTAGGTCCTTTATACATGTAAGTATACTTTATTACACAGAATTTCATAATTTACCCGAATTTGAGAAAAAATATTAGACATCCCATGTAAAAAACTGAAGGTGACCCTCATAACTCGATAAAAAAGAAAAGTAATAAAAAACAGATTAGAGCACTGTATGTCCCCCAGGAAACCATTCAACTTTTGTTCGAAACATTTTTTCGTACAACAAATAACTTACGAGTTATTTGAGATCGTCACGTTCCGAAACTCGCCCTGTATTTTAGCACAATCCAGCACATTCCAGCACATTCCAGAGTCAACAATTACAAAACAATTTTCTTCATCCACAAATTTACGTTGCGACCAAATACTTTACATTTGAAATATGACTCGTAGGGCAACCTGGTGATAAGACCGAGGTTTAAATGTATTTCCGGAGGCAAGTTCTTCGTAAATGAGCAACGAAGGTCAAATTCCCGTCCACTCACGCAATCATGTAATATACATACACAGATAATTCCACCTATTACGTCATTAAACTTCACGAGCAACAATTTTTTCCAAGAGAACACCCCCGGAATCATGCTTGATAGGTTTCCTGACTCTTTCAGGGGATGAAAAGCTCCTAAATGCGCGTGGAAGGAATTACTCGACTATAATAAGCTGTAATCACCGTGATTTCATCATTCGTACTATATACCTCTGATTTAAACGACATCATAACCTACAAGCGATCGCTTGTTCGAGGACGAGTCACAGCGGTGCATCGATTGTAATTTGCATTTGTGGGTGTTTTTGTAAGCTACAGACTCCGTGTACCATAAAACTCGAGTCGTCTATTTATTTTACGACAGGTAAATTCATCCGGTTTCGTTGGGGTACGACGTCTAGACGTTGTAAACAGAGCTATCGTTGAAATCAGGGGATTCGGAAACATTGGGGTTGTTGGAATGAATGAAGCTGGGATTGGGATAAAGAATTCATTAGATGAAAAATAGCTCGAGCTTTCCACTGTGTTGTAATATTTTTTGTTAACTGTGTGGGTGTAGTTTTCCTGACTGTGCTGGTTGTAGATATTTTGATCGAGTACATTTTCTTCCAATGTTTTTATTTCTTGTTTCTTCTTTTAATTTTGCACGACTTTTTACACTTATTTTGAATGAAATTTAGTTTCCAGAGAAACATGAATTTTAAATTTAATTCTTAACAATGTACAAAATGATTATGACTCCCAAAGACCAGACAAAATATAATATATTATCATGAATTAACCGCACGAGAATCGCCGAAAAAGAAGCAAGTTTGAAACTTTGCACCCTCGTGCAACATTTATTGCGATAATTACTCGGAAACTCTCGTGTCTCGCGGTTAATTCATAAAAAACAGCGTCAAAGAGAACTGCAACCGAGTTCCTAATAATATAAAGCAGTATTACGAAGCCTTTACGTACATTAATCAGCAGAATAACAACTACCATAAAAGTCAAAATGACCCACTGTAGTTTGCTCATTTTTGTCGTAGATAAACCGCGGATTTTTAAAGGAATTCATGCGAACAATTTTTATTTTGTTTAAAGTCTAGTACCAAAACCGTAGCAAGAGATTTAATGATAAGTGCACGTAAGATAATTTATTATTCAATACGGACAATAAAGGTGTGTCAGACAATTTTCTAGTCACAGACCCAACCATTCCCGACTAACGTTTAATTGTTCCCGTTTGAACCCTGACCTGGGACAATTTACAGTCCTGCTGCGATATGCATATTTCAGTACCTTGAAACGTACTTCGCCAGTGTACACTAATTAGCGAACCAACCTTCCGCGTCGAAGCACGCTTCAAGACGTTGAAATATGCACACCTCGCTAATCATTGGTCCACAGTTCGTCGAAGGATACTTAACGGGGTGGCACCACCTAAAGGCCGTGGTGTATCATTCGGAAACTTCAGCCAGTTTGTAGTTAAGTCGGAAACTTGATCAATCGAAAATCGCAGACAATTGAATTCGATTCAAATTGGATGCTTTCCGATTCCTCGAGACCAGAGACCAAAAATAGCAGTTGTTTTAGACATTTCTCCAAAAAAGATCATTAGCAAAATGCAATTTTTTATTCAAATGGAAGTCGGGTATTTTTTTAAAAAATTTCGAGATTTATGGTTACAAATACGTAGTCGTTATGAACGACTAAAATTTTCTGTGATCTTTAACCGAATAATAAAAAATGTTTGACCTTCAAAAAAGGGTCAAGATCAATTTTGTGGTCCACGTTTTTACATTAAAAACAACGAAATAAACATTTTGGTTTAGAAGAATGTTCAGTATTTTCATCACGAGTCTGGCTCGATGTTATTGCATTTGTTATATTTCATGTTTCAATGACAGTTCATTTAATTTACGTTTAGGTAGTGCAAGGAGTTGATAACTATTATCGATGGCAGAATTCATTTCTAATTACGGGTAACTATTATTGATGAGAGAATTGTTCATGAAAATGATATATGTGGTCACCGTTAACCAGTATCGCTTAACGAGTTTCATTTTGGTTTCGAGGTAACCAATATCGATGGCAGGACAAAATCATATTTATAATCGTGTTTTTTATATTATCTGATATTTTCGCATTTCTGTCATAAATGCCTCGGCTCGAAACTGTTTCATCCTCATCCGTCTATCGTGTCACGCATTTTCCACCGATCCTGAAATTGTTGGAAGTTTCCGGTTTCTTTCATTTTGCTTGCAAATATGTAAATTCCGAGAGAAAAAACAACTGCAATGCCTCTTGGGACAAACAAGCACCACGGGTATGTAATCTTTAACTGGCATCATCTCGGAAAGCGAATCCTGGATTGAACAATGCCACGAGAGACTGTAATAAATATTTGAAGAAACAGAAGCAAAAGAATTTTCAGTTTATTTCGTTGTGAACAAATAGTAGGTACTGTATCCCAATGTAAAATACGGTATATATATTCTAATATTTTCGTCAAAGAATTAAGTAAATCAAATACTGGATAAAATTGTATCTTCTTCTAACGGTTCCATTGAATTAAAATAAAACTACATAACATTTCATAGAAATGTATTTGAGCGAATGGAGGAACATTTTTCATTAAATCTGGAGGCAATCACTGTACCATTTTCCAGCTGTCAAACCTAACAACAGTATCAAGTATTCTGTAACACTCGTAATACGAAAATAAACTTCGCTGGATGTTTGTGAAATCTCGAAACTGTTGAATTTGACCCGACAGGAAATCGTTCCGCAGGAAATTATTCCAAGTTTAATAACCAGTGGCTCGCAACACGTTCGGTTTGTGGGAAAGAATCGTAAATTATCAGGTTGGAAACTTTGCAGAAGCATTCCATATTAATTAGCGGGCGACACGACGCGACGCGACGCGACGCGACGGTGAAACGAGCCGGAGTTGAATCACCGTCGATTTCACGGGTAAAATTATATTCTATGCATTTCTTAATAAATTTCATTATGCGATGGAATCGATTTAATCAGAGCGGCGTTTGCTAAAATGTTGTTCGACACCGACTATTTAAATTAAACTGAGTTCTTATTACAATCTCAAGTGTAGGGAACAAAATTTGTTTCGTTCTCAGTTTTAAAAATGTATCTGTAGTTCTTTTAAAATTTACCGGAATATGTTTTCCCTTAAAATTAATAATACACGATTACTAGAGACATTATTTAAATAAGTACTGTTTTCAAAAGTTGTTACAATGATTATTCAGCAAAACAGTTTTAAAAAGAGAAACAGCGTCTATTTTCTGAGATCTGAACTGACATAACTTTTGTGATGTATGCTCCAATACTTTGCAGAAAAAGTGCAGGGTTGACTGATCGTGAGCTACCATCACTTAGAAAGAATTCTCCCTGTGAATCCTGGATGCTGCTCCATAAATCATTTCCCACTGGCGCTTCTTTTCTCATTAGAATGACAATTTAAAATAGCGAAAGTAGAAAGGAAATTCTTCGGATGATTTTTCTATAAATAGAAGGATATCTACGGTGTAATATAACAACGACGAAAAGTTCCGAGATAATCGAATCAGTCTGGGAAATGCTGAGAAAAGACTTAGTTAGCGGTGGAGGTACACATAAATGGAGTTTCACGGTAAAAGCAGAATTTCATTTAATTTACGACAGAAGTTAAGAGACGGCCGTTTTGCTTCCGGCCCGTCAAAATTACAAAACAAATAAAGCAGCTGCGAAAGGGATTCCCGAGGTCCATTTGCACTCTCGAAATTGGCAATTCCGCGTGACAAAAGAGGGGGTAGGAGCCGAGCAATTGGCGAGGCTGTGACGGCAGTGAAAGGTGGTAAACTCGACGCTTTGACGATCGTGAAATGTCTAGGCCGGGACGTTTAGAATGTAGATTTACACTTTACAGTGATACATAGCCATTTTGTGCTAGAAAAATTACAAGTTTTCATCCAGTAATTATCTGGGAAATAAATTCAGAAGTTATTTAGCGATTGGTGTTTTAACACGTTCCGTGCCGAGCCGTTTTTGCTCGACAATTAAACAAACTTATGTGTTATTCTTTTGGTGAAAATATATTCTACAGCGTTAAACTTGTTACAAAATATATGTTTTTAGCGCATTAAATAAATATTTCAGCGTGTACCACCAGTGGTACACGTGGCACGGTACGTGTTAACACTAGGTTTACGGAGCTCTAGAAATAACTATTTTACATTATTGTATAAACATAACAAGAATATGTCTATCCAAATTTTTGGCCATTTCTCCAATAATGTATTCCAAAAGAAATAAATTTGGTAAATAATTCCTCAGGGAAACATCTTTACAATCTCAATAATCGCACATTAAGAATATTAGAAGCCGTCATTTTGACGGGTCCCGTAAACCTAGTGTTAACCAACGACAATATTAACCCTCATGCAGCCAACGAAAATGTATATGTATAGATTATTTAAAACCTTTTGTATTTCACATATTTGCACAAATTCTCACTTTAAGACTATAAATGAATATATTAGTGAGCAAAGAATGGAGATTCAGAGAAATTTGGTAATATGTTTGGAGGAACATTAACAAGTTGTTGAAAGAAATGCAGTAAATGGTTGGCTACACAAGGATTAAGGAATGGTTGAAAGACGTGGCTCGCGAATCGAAAGGAGAAGAAAGTGCTCTGACTCACCGAGGGAAGTGTCATAAGCGCAAATGTAATCGCTGGTGGTGAATTGAGCGGTGAGGGCGGTCTTGCCAACCCCCGACGCACCCAGCATGCCGACTTTGTAAGTGGCCACTCGTTCGTTGCTCGTATCTTCTTCGGCCTCCATGCCAGAAAGCTGCGATGCCAAGCTGAAATAGAAAAAAAGGCCCGTTGGAAATCTCTGTCAGTGTTTCTGCCACGAGATCTCGCAGAACCAGATATCGACCGGTACCCTTGGAAAAGAAAAAAGAGTCAGAGAAAGAGAGAGAGAGAGAGAGGAGAGAGAGGAGAAAGAGAGAGTTCGTGCTAGAGCTGCGCACGTATTTCTTTGTCATTCTCGAGAGCCCCTTCGCACCATTCCTTACCCGCTGGCGAAAAATGGAATGATGCGAGGACCGAGGTCAAAGAACTCGAATCTAAAACCCTGCTTTATGCTTCTACTCATTAAAGGCAAACCGCGAATCTTTGTGTGGATTTCAAGGATTCAGAGGCAGGTTCCTTAAAATTGTCCTGCATTTTACTTTCTTTTATTTTCTGTATAAAACGTGATTGTGGACTGAAGGTCTCATTTATTCAAGGAACTCGAATCTAGTTCACCCTGTATTATGTTTCTCGCACCCCCCATTGCCAGCAAACCCATTGTTCATGTAACCAACTAAAAGTGTCCTTTTAATTAGCGAGTAATTCGCATCATAATTCGACTTGTTGGTTCACTGTTGGAATTACCGTATGGATCATAGACTTTCGAAAATTATGAAATAGTTGCCGGTAGATAAATAATGTGTCAAGCAAGAAAACAAATTTTTATTTCACTCCAGTTTATTGCAATTTAGGTAGAAAACTTTTATTCTGCATAAAGATCCGCTGTTTACTGATGAAGCGAGTGCAATGCTTGCGAAACGTTGGGAACTTAATTGCAGTGGGACACGGCTTACACTCCAAAGTCTCGACGCGACGGCGAGAACTGTATGATGTTGTGAATCGTGAAAGCCTGAAATCTTTCATGAAAAATATATTAAGGGAATCTTTGAAATCCCCCTTTACAACTGCGACATGAACAATAAAATCCAAAGGTTCGTAGCTTTTACTTTTCGCTTCACATTTTCCAGTTTCTTGTTCACTTGGATCTCAGGATGTTTTAACGAACAGCCACAAACTGATTTTAAATGAAACGACCGAGTTATTGCACCTTTAGCTTTCATTGTCCACTTTAGGATTAAATGTCCGCGACAGGCGTACTTGTTTTTGTAATGCTATAATGCTTGATTATGTATGTATAGGGGTCGTGACGAATTCGAATAAAATGGTAATAATTCCCACGCTGTTGAGGATGACGAGTGCCGCATAGAAAAAGTAATTACCTGTAAGGCCATTTCGGAGCTGGTGTGGAATAATAGTGTATAGCAATAGACTTTTTGTAGAATATGAAATGAAATATGAAATGTGTTGATGAAAATGTTAATTTCTTGCGTAACTTCTTGTTGTTTGATTACTGTTTACGTGTTTGCGAGGGAAGTTATTTATGCTTCGAGCCAGGATAAAAATAGCATAGGTTGTAGGACCGAATAATAATGGAAGTAGATAATATATACGATTGTTGTGCAGTAACTAACATAATCATTTTGGAAATACTATGACATAATAAAATAAAATGAAAATCGTCGAGTCCATTTTCAAGTTTGTTAGAAAATCTACTCGGTAGAAATATTATAAATACAACGCCCTTGGAAAGGAAATTTATTTTGTGATATATTTATGTGATATAAATGATATATTTTGAAAAAGAAGTTCGAAGCCAGTGATGAAGTACAGAAGTGATAAATAAGTAACTAGACGGAGAAGTGAAAAGTGAATTAATTAATTGTTCACCTTGCGTTAATCCCCATCAGACCTTGGGGCTTTGCGACTACTAGCGACCGTGACGTGAGAGCGAAAAGGGTTAAGCAGGGTAAATCTTTCATGAAATAACCACGAAGGGAAACAAAGCCAAAAGGAAATCGGTGTACGTCACGCGGAAAATTGTGGAGACTAGTGGAGAACCCTGGTATTTGTTAGAAATGGGGGTCGGCTTTCGTCTTTTGCCAACTGAAATGAACTTCCTGTCCGCTTCGAAATGCTCGCAATACGTCTCCTCGAACTCGTGGAAACTCGCGAGTCTGCTGACGTTACTATTAGAGATCGGACGCGTCAAATATTTTTTTAGAGCAACGCACAAACAAATAAAACAGGATATCAGTGGCTGATTCTATAAAAGAAAATATAACTATGATCCTTTAATGAAGTAATTTAACTATGGGTACAATAAAGTGAAGGAATTGTTGGAGGAAGTAAGAAGAAAACTTAGACAAAAATGTATCAAGAGACAAACAAAATCGACGAACACAAAAATTGTACAAAATAAAAAGTGAATATAACTTAATGTGTATAGTATAATCTAATGGTCGAAGAAAACGAAGGCAGCATCGAAGTATAATGAAAACCTTTTTAAAAGCATTTCCTTTAAAACAAGAGGGATTAAAACAGATATTTATTACAAAAATGCACGGTCCGCTGCGCCGACTACAATAACATCGAATTTAATATCGCAGATTATATTTCCTTGAAAATTATGCACGCGTAAATGCGAAAGGAACGAATATCCTCCATAATAAATTAGTCAAGGGACTCCGCGAACTGAAAATTGGGAGCATTTACGAAATTGAATGGCAGCCAGAAAAGGGCACAGTGATTGATAAAACATAAAGGTTATCGCTCACATTCATTTCTAGTTGGAGAATGCGAATAGCTACGCGAGCACAGTGGAAAAAAGTAAATTAAGACCGGCCAGAGAAGCGGTGGGAAAGAGTCCTCGTATTATCAGTATTTCATGCAGGCTTCAGCTGACGTCATTTTATATTCACGAAGGTTACTTGAGTTTCATAAAAGTGAAAGATAAAACCTGCAGAGAGCCCGACCGCGATAAAGAGGGTGACTCGTGTTTGTTCGACAATGCGTAGGAAACGATTTTTGTTGCTTACACGGTTTTCTTTCCTCTTTTTTGTTCGACGTTATGAGAGCCGCGGATGTTTGCCATCTGCTTTGAAAATTATCCCGCAGTTTTGTCGTGTTATATGATAATATAACGTTTCGGTAGATAGCGAAAATTTCGATGGCCTTGGGTCTGAAATATCGCGGCAAGTGGAATAAGCACGCTTAAAGCTGGCTGACTGGCTGATTACATATGCCCCTCTTCCACGGAATATTTCATTCGCCGCTTTCCAAAGCTGTTACATACTTTCATGCCCGCTGGTAATTTAATAAACGTAATTTCGCGATATCGAAAGAGAACGTGTAAATTAAAAATTGTGATTCTTATATTGAATATTTGATTCGAAGTCGCAGGATGCATCTGAAAATTATTTTTCCGCCCGATCCTAACAATCGAAGTTTATATCGAATTCCTTTTAGGATGCTGCACGCGGATTTAATGACGTTACAGCGCGGCGCGCGTGGAAGGTAATTAATTTCGATGGTCACGTTGCAGAGTTATGTACAGGGTGAACCGAGTAAAATGTTTCACTTTGAAGCGAAGAGTGTCGAACAGAAGATATTTCTTATAAAAGAAGCCGTCACAGGCATGAAACGATTTTCCTCAGCGGAAAATAGTATTCTAAAAATTCCTGTCGCATTATTTCTCCGATCTCCAGAGCGACAAAAATTTTATTGATCCACTCCGCGCATAGAATATGCAGCACGTCATCCGTAAAGTTCCTACCATTTTCCCGTGTACACATTCTTTATTATTCCTTCTACCAAAAAATAAAAATTTGATTCGATGCACGGTGCAGTCTTCCAGAAACACATTTCACGTCCATGTCTTCTGGCCGAGTTACGCGTCATCTTTTTATATTTTCTGTAAAATACAAATGAACCAGTGCGGGCAAGTGCACTTCAATGTGTTCGAAAAAGGGAATCCGAAAATTTTACCTTTGAAAAATCATAGCTTGAACGAGTGTGGTTCGAAGAGTGGGAAAGCGTAAAAAAATCGAAATATTTTAACGTGTTTACGAAAAAGGAAAAATTTGTTCTTGTCCCTTTTTTGGTACTCGTTATTTTTACTACTTTGTAAAAATGCTTACTAAAAGCCAAATAAAATCTTTACGATATACCATAATGATGATTAGCCTGCGAATTTTGATAATTATTCAGGAAACGGTTCTCCTCACCGATTTCGATGAGCTTGAAATATGTTGTCAAGTTCGTAAGATTATTTTTAATAAAATTATGTTCGACTGGTTTAGCAGAGTCTGTTTGAAATCTTCATCCTGAATCAGACTGTATACTAGGATTGGTGAATGAACAAATTGGGCGATAATTCGCGATAATGGTAGATAATGGGCGAATCAGGGGACGATTTCGATCGATCGATTAGCAGATCTGCTTTCGCCGAGCGTTTATACCTGGATGCCATTCCACTAGGTCGCCGTCTGGTGAACATTCTTCATAATTTTCGCAATTTTTCCCCGCAGAAGAGTACTTGCCGAGATTACATCTTGTTTCGCCGCAATCCACCCACGCCCAACGAGCGGGATAACCTTTCGGGATTCGAGGACGATGGGCACTGCGACGGAAGATTATGCGAGTCAGACGAGGGGAGAATCGCGAAAAAGAAAGCCAAACGGGACTACTTTAATCTCTTTAACCCCTGGGCTAACAATGGCAACGTGCCGGTTCCTGGCTATTTTGATCCATCCGTGAAACTTCATTTTACGTTATACATAGAGACAGCGGATCTTTATCCAAAATACAAATTTTTTACCTGAATTCCAACAAACTGGAGTGAAACAGAAATTTACGTTTTTAACATGTTTAATAGCACGAAAACAATGTAATTTTTAAGTGCAACAAACTGGAGTGAAATCTGAGGCCGCAATATAAATTATTGCGTTACAACAAAATATTTCTGACAAAAAAATAAGCAATTCTATCAGAAACACGTGTATCCTTTTTCAAAAGTCCACATCGAGAAAATCACATTTTCATTGTTAGTTGAAAATATTAGAAATAGGGATCATTGTACAGTATAAACTGGATGAGCCTGACTCGCCCAAGGGACTGCTTGATGGGTGATAGCACAGGGCTTTTTGGCTGTTATCGTCTCGTCCCATGATCGTGAACATGCTCTGTAATCGGTAGGCTGGCAATTACGTCACCGCCGCTAATTACTCCGTGGGAGGAAGGTAAGTGCCAGGTTTCGGCAATCTGGCCGATTTCGCGCGATTCCTGCATTCAAGGTATGGAATTTAATTAGACCGCGCTCGTGCAGAGTTCGACGCCCGCGCCCGGGAGAATTGAAACCTTTTGACTCCGTGCCAGCCGCGGTTTAATTTCCTCGATTTTGTTTCATAGCAAACCACCCTCGCTTTCCCTTTCGCTTTTCGCTCGGCATTCTCGAAATATTCGAGCAGGGGCACGAAGATGTATTACTTGACCACGTAACACTTCCGAACTATTTTTGCGCATCAAAAGCGACTTCGCATTTCGAAATTAAATTGAATTGAGATGATTAAAATGATTCCAATTAAGAATATTGAAATAAAATTTCACAGTGCAATGGCGCATCACATTTTTCCTCATGCAAGTTTTGAAAAAAGCTAAATTAGACAGTAATTGGAATGACCGCAAAACTTTCCGTGTTCATTTATTCAGGAGCCACTCGGTAAAGTTGTGTCATTAATTTCTCCTCCCACGCAGTCGCTTCATCGGTGAATCAGGTTTGTTACTTCCTTGTTTTAGATTCACTCCGTAGTTCGCCAAGTATCAATTTTTTCTTTATTCAACGACGTGATGTTGTTCAATAACTGTAAGCACAGTGCTTTAAAAGAAAAACTCGAAGAACAATGCCGAAGAAAATATTGCTTTTAGATCTTCGAAAATACTGTAATTTGATATTCTTGCTGCACTTTATCTTGAATTGCACTTGCATCTAAAATTTCACTGAACTATTTTCTATAATAAAGTACAATATAAATTTACACACAAAATTTTTGAAATTTTTTCTTAAATCCCGAGCGTGATCGTTGGAGTGACACGGTCATCGTTGCGTGTCTAATTTTTAACGAGCCGGTCGCCGAGGCGTGCATCGAAAGTGATTAAGTAATAATCGAGTGAGTACAAAGACAGAGCAGGTCAGAGTGATGTAGAGCTCGGTAAGACGAGACGACGCGACAGGTTCGGGTAAACAGTTAGCCGATAGTTAATTAATTCTCACCTGAGCAATCTCGCCTCCCTGGTGCTGCTGCAGCTGGTGCCGGAGGATGTGACACTGTTGATGCTCCTGCTACGGCGGCTCTTCAACGAATCGCCGAGGTTGTAGACCCCGTTCGCTGTTATAGAAAACGATCTCAGCCTGTAATATTCCACGCCATCCTCGGTTTCACCCTCTTCGGCCCTACCGGCGCCGCCGCGTTTCGTTTCAGCAAGCATCGGCTGCAACAGGAAAAATTAACTCCGTCAATTGATACGGTTCCTTGTAAAGGGCATCTCACCCCTACGAATGTCCGCAGATTTGTCTCATACTTTTTCTCTATACAGGGTGTTCCCTCTAACGCACGATTTTTCACCCACTTGCAGCCATCTGACAAAAAAAGTTTACAACAAGAGTTGCGAACACCCTGTATCGTGAACGGTCATCAGCGAAAATATAACTTATCTGTCTTCTGTTAAGAGCGTTTCCGGCTTCCACGAAATTAAAGCGATGCTTGCACATTTTTTTCTCCATGAAACTGGTAAGCATGTCAGAATTGACTTATGGGATTCTGTTCGCGCATCTTTGAAGTACATACAGGAATTTTTTAATTTGATAATAACTATTTTTCTGGAAGTTATAGCAGTTTCATCGAGACGCGAGTTCTTTACGCTTTGGTGAATTGAGTTGTTTATGAATGGGGATGTTCAGACGTATTTTGTAATAGAACTAGTAAAGATATCGGTTTGAATCCACTATACGACCTTGTTTATGAACCTCTGGAAAGGATACAGGAATTTTTTTACGCGATATCAATGGCGCTGTTCAAAGTTATAGCAGTTTTATCGAGATCACTTTAATGGCACTTCGTCTTCTTATCGAAGGATATCGGAGGCACGATCATAAAAGAATGCTTCTTCAAAAATGATCCAAGAGGGAATTTTTATGTTATTGTATGACGTACTAGTAGCTACAATATTTATAATGGTTTTATTATTCGATTTTAGTAGGAAGGACACATTTTTTCCATTGTTTTTAGATGAGCTGCAGACACTTCTAGGTCAAAGCATTGCTTCACAACAGCTGTTCGCTATGGCTTCTGTCCGTTCGAACACACAGGAACAGCTCTGGAGGATTTCTCCTAATGTCACTGGGATTTTCTACTGCCTATTGAAACTTTCCACACGTAAAGAAGCGTCTCTTCGTAGTTACGTGCTCATAGTTAAAGTTCCAATCTTGATACTCGAAAGAATAGTATCCAAAGCACATTGACTCATTGACAAATAAAAATATTCTTTTTCTTTCAGGAAATTAATAAGGATAAAAATTTTGAAGTTGCAAAGAACAGTATCGAAATTGGCCACACGTAATTACAGTAAAGAAAAAGCGGAGAAGAAAACCGGAGAGAAAGCTAAGAAAAACCGGATCGCGACATGTTCACATGCTCGGCGATCGAGGCAGTGCCGCGCAGTGGAAGGAATATTCGTTTTTCTTAGATCGAATATTTAATGTACTACTATATGTATAAAACAGTTTACGAATGACCGCACGCGGGAAACTTTCGAGCTCGTCGGGGTCGAGTGCCAAAATCTCGGGAAGAGTAGTAAACTGCCGTCGAGCAGAACTATTTTCAGCGGAGCCGCGGGGTAAATGCCGTTAATTGGAAATTCGTCGAATCGTTTCGAGAGAAGGGGGGCCAAGTACGGTGAATCACAGTTGGAAACTTATGCGCTAGTTACGAGAGTCAGCGCCGCGTATACGCCGCTTTGCGTCAGCGAATGGGTTATCATTCGTCCCGCGTGAATTGTTTCGAGAAGGTGCAGGCGGTACCAGAGCCAGGGGACTAACGAATGCTAACTCTCCGGAGGATTCTGTACACTTTGAAGCATGAGTTTCACACAGCCAACGTGATCGAATTTGTTCTCAATTTTTATGTATACAATAGTTCTCGAATTCTTATATTGTTTCTTGTTAAATGAACTTAATGATAACTAGGCCACCAGTACCTGGCAATAAAAATTACAAAATCGCATGCCAGCCACCACAATGACTTTTGTCGAACAGGATTGATAATTCGTAAGACTATGGGTCCAGAGAAAAGGAAAAAGCTCCGAGCTTTCCGCGATGGAGGCTCGATAAATGCTTCGAGACGACGTTGCCCGGCTTGTTTGCGATAAAAATTGCCTTATTGATTCCTTCCCATCGTCGACGACGACGGCACACGGTCTCTAATATTGCTCGCGACGTATTGTCATAAATATACCAAAAGATAACAGGCGTTCTTTGTTACTCGAAGCCTTTGTATTCCTGCACACAATGCCGTTCGAAAGGTACGTGTCGATGAACAGTAAACACATGCGTCTGATGTCCGCTTCTTTCTCCCGGTGTGCCTCGCGAGTGTTTTATTGCACGTGTATCTTTGTGCGTCGCGCGATCCCTAGATTGTAGACGTTTATGAGTTTTAGACACTGTTTTACTATGCGGAACACTGTAAAAAAAATGTTTCAGCTCCGTTTGTATATTATCTCGACTACGGTGATGATTTTTATGGGGGAAATGAGCTTCTGTTGAGTAGTATCTTCGAGAATTTGCGAGGTGGAAGCTGCGTGCGCATCCAGTTGAGTGAATTTCATTTTCCAAAGGTATCGCTGCAGTACTGTCTTTAATTTGAAAAAATGTGACACTGCGTTGGTAACTGAACACTTTATTTGATGCAGTATCCAAGAAAGTATAAATCTGAACCTTTTGTAAGAGCAATATCAAAGGAAATGTAAGCTTACGAATGTTATTGGAAATTAGTTACTGGAACAATATTAAAGAAAGTGGAAGCCTGAATATTTTGTAAGAGCGATATCGAATAAAATATAAGCTCGATCATTTTATTGGAGCAATATCAACTCCAAGCCATTGGTAACTTCACAATAATTCAATGGAGCCTCAAGATCGAGTGACAAAAATGAATTCTATCTTCTCCGCAGAATCTTAAGTAACAAATTCGTGGATCGCGGTTCCCATCGACTCCGATACAAAAGGACAAAGTCTTTCTAGCTCCCAGCAGGCAGGTCACATTATCGATGTTAACGCTACACGCGGAAGGGACGTGAGCAGCAACAAAGGCGAGAGAGTGCACCGGGAACGTAGAAAATCCAGCCGGTGATAAAAACCGAATTACAATGGGAACAGAAAGATTTCACGGGAATCCATCAGGATTGATCTTTCAATATACGTCGCGGAGGAGCGAGCTTATCCGCGGATCGTATCGATCCTAGTCTAACAATGACGTCGGATAGATCAACGGGTTTCTCGGGTAAAAGGGTGGAGAAGGGTGAAAGGAATTGGAGATAGTGGTCTCTTAAATTTGCAAAGTTTAGGATCCGGAAGTTTCTCAATGGTCCACCCCATTTGACCATGTTGAAACTTTGATACACAATAGTTACGTGACGGAACATCGTACCCAACTTTTTTAAAAGTGGTCACTGAAAGGATCATTTGCAGAAACTACCCCTGAGAAATAATTTTCTTTCTACCCATGATAATTTTGAACTCTGTTATTGACACAAGGGTTAAGTTAGCACTGTTGTATAGCAGACGGAATCCGAGACTGTAGCTTCGGAACATTCCTCGGACATTCGTGACTCCTCGTACGGGAACCTCCATTCGGTTGCTCGACTTTGACGTATATAGATGTCCCCGGGTTCGGGAAACTTTCAGGTAAACTGCCCCGACAAGATTGTGTCGCAAGAACTTATTAGTTCGGGGCCACTCGCAGCGAGTTACTTGAATCCTTCGGTGACTCGCGAAATTTCTATCGAAATTCTTTTGGACACCGCTTGTGCAGAGTACTCCAGTTATTCGTGGCATGATCTACGGAAAAACTGCGCCGAAAACGTAGAATCGAAATTCTTCTTATCGGGCTCCGTTCTCGAGAAAATCGGGCTTAGAGTTTTAGTGAACTCGAAGCTTATCGAAGGTTTTCTGATAGAAAATGTTTATATTAATAAGAATTGTTAACGTTCATATTTTATTTTTATGACAAATTGTTATTGCAATTTCTATAAAATCTAATGTGAAGATAAGAATTTGTACAAAAATCCACAGTGTAGATGTAGCTCATGATGCACCGGTTACAGTGTCGGAAATATTAATTGGATTACTCGAATATTGGATATCAATTCATCATGATTGCTCATCGCTCGTAATTATTCGAACGAAATTAAATTATTTTAATTTGATTTAATGAATGTATTATCTCATTATTTGAAAAGGGAGATAAATAAAAAGATACGATAACGTCTAATTTAAGTATATGTTTACCGAGTATTTATTACAGTGTTGGAAATCGCATGTTTATTTGTTAAACTTTCTTCTGTTCCACGAAAGAATGCCAAGTCTCATTAAAATTTTGGATAGTTTAATTTCTCCGTACAACAAAAGGGAAATGCCGATATTGCCGATAATCATAAGAAATTAGGCTAACACGCGAGATGTCAGTTCACAGCGATGCCAGCTAATTCGCATAATGGTTGTCTCGATGCAACGGGATTCACTTTGACCCTAATCTCTGTTCGTAAGTCTGCCTCGAAGATTACAGAGTCCTTATTGGGTCATAGGACGTTTAAAAGATTGATTCAATTGAGGCCGGGGAATATATATATCAACACACACACACATACAACTAAAAGGATGACCACATCGTTGTCCTAAGTTCTTAGAAACCGTATCGCATAATATATAAAGTTACTTTTCTTAAGAATTCTATTTACATCGTTCACACACACAAAAATAAAAACATGTGCAAAATGAAGAAGTTTTTAAACATTCTACAATAGAGGTGCAAAATTATCGTCTCTGATAAAAAGAACGTAGTATCGATTATCCAATATATCGATGGTTAGAACCATTGATTATACAGGGTGTTAATTTTATAAATTATTTCCGCTACTATTGAAAGTAAGAAAAATGACTAAATAGGATGTATGTACACGGTTTTAAGGCGTGCATCTAATGATGATAAAAAAACCTGTGAAGGTCATCTTAACGGTTTTTTCAAGGAGATCTAATTTTTTTGAGTTCAACGACCTACACAGAATGACCTTGAAGTAACGTTGAAGGCGAAAAAATCAGTTTCATTTTGAAGAATGCAAAAGTAATAATTAAAGATTGACTGCAGAAATGTATGCGGTTCCATAAAAATCTTCAATCGAAGCAATCACAGGAGTGCTTAATAAAAAAATGATGAATATATTTATTAAAACTGTTACATATTAAAAGTGGGGACATGTACCGACACACTTTTCCCACTAAATTCCCCTAAGGAAGGTGTACGTCGTCACGAAGTTTCCGAGTAAAAGCGATCAGTGTAACGAAGATAGGATCTCGGTGTCGTGAGTCCCGACTTACGACGAAGATTGTAATCAGAAACGCGAGCAACGAGCAGGGAATAAAAATGTGAGAATTTTCTCAACGCAACGGTCAGCAACAACAACAGGCTGGCACGCGGACGAAAGCATGAACCTGCTACACGAACGCGAGAAATAAATTTATCAGAGATTTCTCCCGACACGCGACCATCCCGCAGAACCAATTGTTCGAAACGCGCGGAGCCTTCTCGCCGGTACTGCAAATAAAACGGCGCACGTGCTGCAAAATTAACGCGCGGGAAATGAGCAAATCATTTCACGTTGCAGTTATTGCAACGGGAGCTATTCCTCGAACGGGAATTTGCATTGCGATCTCCCCTAATCCCGATAAAATATAAATATTAATTATTTGCCGTTTGCTCGATTCGAGCGCTGTCATTCTATTGTCACATCCTCTTGGGGTAAATGTCCACGATCCTGTTCCAGTAATGTCGTTTACATGATTGAAAACTGCGAATGACATTTTACACAATGAAATTGCATACTCAGAGTATCAATATTTAACACTAACCATACCGCAACCAGTTTCACGTTCTTTATTTTATATCTATTGAAATTACAAATTCTGCAATCGGAAAGCATATGGTGGAACTCATTTGACTTTTAAAAAAGTTTGAGCACTGTTGATTAATTTCTGAATGAAATGTATTGTTTATGATAATCTGTGGCTGCGAGATAATTGTTTCTCTGGTTACAGGCGATCTTTTTATTCTCACTGTGGCGACTATCAATTCCCATCTCCACGTGTAACGAAATTTAAGTCTCCCATTGGTTATCTGAAAACCAGTTAGTCGGTGGGAAATAATAGCCGTCCCGGACGCAATTTGCCGGCAATTGGGAAATCGATTTCGATATCGTGATAATTACGTAAGTACTTAAATTGGTACAATCGATGGTCTTGTTTGCGAGTAATCGTCTTATTAATAAAAGACATTGGAAAAGATTGTATTATCCAAGTCATTATCACAGACATTGATTGCTAACGAAGTAAATATTTGAACTAAATAGATTTTCTGTTCACGGAATAATTCCTCAGTCTCGAGCCTTAATTCCCCCCAGGATTAATTACGATCTCGCTTAGAAACACGAGGACCATAATTGCGCTACAATAGAAAAAGATTTAAAAAAATATTATTCAAAGGAATTTCTCATAATTCCACATTCTTTCAGAGGCGACATTAAAAAATCGTTTTCAATCTAGCAAAGACATAGATTTCTAGGAAAGAAAAACGAGTATGAGCAGGGAGAAATTCCTTAGTCCTCGGCCTTAATTTCCCCGGCGTTAATTACGAACACGATTACGAAAACGAGGTCCGTAATTATGCTATAATAGAAAAAGATTGTCTTCGAAGGCATTATCCGTTACCCTATATTCCTCCGAAAGAGACATTAAAAAATCGTTTCTAATTTAGCAGGGACATTTTACAAGATAGATAAACTAGTACATGTCGGAGAAATTTCTTAATCTCGAGTCTCAATTTTGCCATAATTACAAAATAATAGAAATTACAGAAAAATATTTTCTCGTTAATTCATCATCTCCACGCTTTCCCAAAAATAATATTGAAAAATTGCGTTATAAAATTAAGGGAGAAAAACAACGCGTCTGTGTCAGAGAAGCTTAACAGCGTCCTTAATTTTCTTCGTCAATTACCGTTTAGAAAACGAGGACCATCGAATACGCCGGTGTTCATCACGAATCACGAACGAAACAAATTCGAAGACCAGACACAACATTTTGAAATCGCCGCCTTCCACGACGTGGCTCGGTAATGATTCGTCCTAATCGCGAGTGATCGCGAGAAACGTCAGTGGCCGTGTTATCGACTAATCCCTGTCAGAACTGATAAGTAGGATCTGTTGACTAGGATATATCCCTTGTGATCTCGGCGAGCGATCCACCGTTTCGACGAAGGTTAAGGACGGCGATGTTGGATGGATCGTCGCCGAGATTCGTCCCATCGACGTTGCAATCTGGTAAACGTTCCCCTAACCCCCACACTTAAACTTCTCGATACGAAATTACTATGCCTGCAACTCCTTCGCAATAAGCTCACCGAGCCGGTTAACACGTTCCATCCGAGGCAGTTCGAATAATTTCAATAATCTCACCGAGAGCTGACGAGTCGTAAAAATAACTATCTTTTGCAGCTAATCCTATCGGCCGGCCTCTATCTCGTTATTCGTCGTTGACCTATTCGAATCGTCTCATGCATCATGAGCGTGCCGAGTTACACGGACCTGGGGAAAAGCGCGAGGAACGTGTTCAAAATGGGCTACCACTATGGCAAAAGTCTGATCAAGCTGACCTGTAAAACATCTGGCGAACCCCTGAATATGAACAGCGATTTGGCCCTCGACTGCGACCACAAAAAGGTACAAGAATGCCAATTGTATGGTATTTAGTCGTTTCAATCCTTTGTGTGCTAAGGGTTGGTCAAATAATAGAAATTATATATATAACTAGTTTCACTTTTTCTTAAATATGTTATTATTTGTTTTATGGAAAGTTGAATTTATTTCTCGTCGAATTATTTTCATATTTTACGCGCCAATGAAATTCACGTTCGAATGAACTTCACTCGCACGTTACAGCTACATTCTGTCAAAGAGCAGCTTTCAAAGGGCACCAATTTTTAAATATATTTTTTTATCTGATTTCATGGTTAACGAACGGGCATTAAATATTTAAATGATTTAACAAATGCGAACCTTAAGTGGTCTCTCTACTTTGCCACTTTTTAAGACGTTATGAGAAAAACGCTGTAACTTCGGACATAGTAATTATTCGCATCTCAAAAAATTCTTATATATTCTACAAAGACTGACCAACAAATCCACAAAGTTTAAATTCAATGTCTCCACTAGTTTAAATAAAATTCATAAAAGTAGCATCAAAGTTTCCATCAAACTAGAGATTTTCTGAACGAGTGATTCAATCCCAGAATAGTTATTACTAATTTCGTAATTGCAGTTGTCTGGCACCGCAGGTGCAGAATACAAGACACAGGAATGCGGGACGTTTTTGCAAAAATGGACGTTGGATGGAACGGTGACGGTCGGTCACATTCTGAGCCCAGCCGTGATTGCAGACGTCGGATTTCGGACGGAACTTAGTTACAACCCTTCAACCACCGCGAAAACGATCAAAATCGGCGCCACCTGCGCCAAGGAGATAATCAACGCGAGCTGTTCGATCTGTTAGTTTGTTTCAGTCTTTAAATAATCTCGTGAACGACTGACTGACAATGAGTGGTCGCGTGTTTTCAGAGAATGCTCTACGCGCGCGGGCTTTATAACGGCAACGCGAGAACGAACAATAACGAATAGAACGCGTTGCTTGATTTATTTAAAACTCGTAACGGTAACGTTACGCCCATCATCGGCTTTCGAAGTTTCGATATTTTGCCGGATGTTACTTTTCTCCCACGGATTGCGTGTCATTGAAAAAAAATGAAATCGAGTTCGATTTGCTCGTTTTCCCTCTTTTTCTTGGGGATTTTTTTCAAAATCATTTCAACTAGTTGAATACGTATTGCAGTTGATCTATTCCTGTTTGTTACGAGTGCATCAAATTCGCAGAATTTAGTAATTGTCATGAGGTCAACGACTTTCCCCTATTTCCAGTAAAAGGATCTTTCAGTAAAAGCATTCCGTTGCGAGAAATCGATTGCACATTGTGTACTTGATACGTCGAAACGTTCGTTAAATAAATTATTTCTGTTTGCGCATGGTGCCATGCCGGTAGAATATTGAATTAATGATTCCAGAAACACTGTTTCCTCGGCCCCTGGAGCCACGGAATTAATGCATAATGAAATTTTAGGGATGGAGATTAATGTCGTGATTTGAATAACCAAACGTCGCGTCGGCAGCCGGTGTAATGCAAATTTTTCCGGATTTCAGTTTCACCGAGTGTCGGTTAAATGTTAAATGTTCTTCCAAAGACGTTTTATAATTACTTAGATCAATAATTTAATAAGAACGCTCACCTTTTAGATAGCGATTTAAGAATACTGAAACGAACATCCAAGTTGATGCACTGCGCACGACACACCTCACTGTCAACACTAAACACAAGTCAGAGAAACAGTGGTTTCGCGAGTAAATTCGAGTTTCGACGTCCGAGACGGTGGGAATCGGGACGGATCGTTTGATGTTTACCAACAAACCGTCATAGACCGTCGGAGGCGGAAACATTCCCAACGATATTCTTGTTCCCACGGTCGCTCCGCCATCGAAAGGTTAATTAGCCCAAGAATAAATCGATCTGATAAAGGTCTGAACGCTTGGGTTGGTCGGAATTCTTTTTTCAATCATTTTCGTCCAATCATTTTCAACCATTTTGTCGCGATAACAAAATAAGGGCACCTTTCGATTCATATTTTTAGAGCCGTGATTGAAATTTTCAGTTGAACAATAGCTTTCAACTACCCTTCATGATCTGAATTGCAATTTTTAAAATTTTATTTACCATTTAAAATACACAAATTACACATTGTTACATGTACATTAAATTGCATTTGAATTTTTCAACACTTCCTCTGGTTTTCAAACGGCTTGGATATTTTCAACCGTTCCGATTTATAAAAACTTGCAGAAATTTGCAGAACCGTATATGGATTTTCTGTTCAAGAGACTACTCGACTATGGTCTTTTTACATGCACTTTTAATCCGTCGAGGACGAGTGCCATATTAGCAACATCAAACTCGCCCATCCAGCTCCTAAACTTGCAAATAAATCAACTATTTACTTTCTCAATATTCCAGTGATTGATACATGATTTAATCTTCTGAGGAAAATGTATTGAATATCTTTAAAAAATCCTCACCAGGAATGTTGTACAAGTTTTCATAATTTTTATAAAATTGTGAACTATGTAAATCCTCTGACACAGTAAAAAATAATCGATTCGTTCATCCTCGAAATTAAAGGAGTGAATTCTTTCTGCAGCGTTTGGATTATCATGCGCATTCCTTATTAGCGAGCGAATCTATTTGTAGAAGCGGAAGAATTTTATTGAAAAAATTCAGCCTTGCAAGGAATTATCTTTTCTGCGCGTTTCACTCGCTAATAAATCCAATCAACGTTTCGTTTAACGCGTCGCATGCAGAACGCGGCCCTTCAAAGGCGAACGGCTCCGCCATAAAAATAGTTGCCGCGAGAGGTGTGTGGACTGTGTGGACTGAAAAACAGTCTTGATTTGATAATTGGACTGAAAATATTCGCCCTTTGAGGCGCATTACAAAATCTACGCCAAATTTCCAACGATAAAACCGACACAATTTTACAAAAAAACAGAAAACCTCCCGGAATTTTGTCAGAATTTTCAATGGAATCAGCACGCCTGATTCTAGGTGATCAAATAATTTAACGAAAAACATGGACAAGGCATGTTTAAAACATTTTTTCATGCTTCAACTGTATCTAAGTTTTCAGCCCCTAGGCCTCATTAATTTTTATACAGTTTATATATTTATATCTCCATTTTATTTTCGTACTGTATTTCCATGTCCCATTTTTATATATTTTTGCTCTAACATACGTATTCAAATTAGTTTAAAATTAGTGTCGTTTTTTGAACAAATGGGTACTTGTCCTCGTGCCAGGTAATTAATTTGTAACTTGTTGGAAATTATTTAACACAATTGTGGTCCTGTATGTTTTTGCGCAATTCAACGCTATAAATTAATTTATAATTTTGCTGCTCTTTTTAATACGATATGACATGAGAGAGGTGGGTGGAACGTCTGCAAAAATGGAAACAATTCAGTGCTATAATTTCATTCCCAATGGCATCACTGTTTCCAATATGACATAATATAATTTAATGTAAAAGACGTGGGTGGAAAGTTTGTGAAAACGCGGTTAAAAAATCATTGAAATGAATGAAACGATCTTTGAAAGCGTCCACGCGTTCGCGCACTCCGACATTGTGTTCTATGTTACAGCCAGCGATATGAACTCGAACGTGAACATTCTGGGGTCTATAGTCGCCGCCATCAAAGGTCTCTTAATCGGATACCAGGGTGGTTTCAGCACAGAGACGAACAGGTTGACGAAGAACGACATCGGCATGGCCTTCAGCTACCGGGACGTCGACTTTCACTTTCGATGCAACTCGATACCGCAAGAGTTCGGGCTATCCGTTATGTACAAAGGTGAAGCTTTAATACGTATCCATCTTCTTGACCTTCAGATATCTCACAGTAGATCACCAATTCTATCCGATTCTACCAAACATTCTCTTTGTTACTCCCGTACAATTGTGGATTTATTATGCTCAACGTAACCTGCAAAATTGATTCGCAATTCTGGTAACGGTGTAAGCAGTACAAACAAATTCATTAAGGAGCCAGCTATAGGCTGCACTCTTCACGAAATAAATAACAAATTCACATTAAAACACAAATACCCTAAACAAGCATCCTAAAAATTACCATCACCATTCTCCACTGTTTCCAACTCACATCAAATTTCTACAGGCTGAAATTCTATCTGACCTTGGAGGGACCTTCGATAAACTAAACATGAGGTAAAAGCGAGCGCAAATGAGTGTATTCGTCCCCGATAAGAGATTCAAGTATTTGGAAGGGTGATTCATCGCCTTTGCCTTTGCGATGCTTCGCGGAAAGCATCGCGTTGGTGGAATTGGAGGTCGTCGTTTTAGGAACTTGAGGGGGATGGGAGAGGGGAGGTTGGAAACTGATTTTCTCGGCAGCGTGTAATCTCTTTCGCAGTTGAGAAAGAAGGGTGATAAGGGTACAAAAGCAACGACACACCGGCTAGTTCTTTAGGAACATCGACTTCCGGCTAGCTAGGGAACAGGATCCTCTCGCTGGCAATCTGTTCGCGAACTTTGGTCTCACGAGCGCGGCTTAAACGTTGCGAATGTCCGAGGAAGGGTGGAACCATCACAAAGGGAACTTCTTGCCAGAGTAAATGCAAAGGGGATTGCAATTTCATTAAACGGTACATCGCGGATTCCCGCCGTGTCCGTAGATGAAGAGTGCATCCTCTTGTACACGTGCCGGCGCGGCTCATCGCTTTCAATGATTCTTCCACTGTCTTTCTTGTCTTTTTGTTCGGGGAACACTCGGTTTATGTGCCATCGATCCGGGTTGACAGGAGAGAAGCAGCAGATGTTGATGGGGCAATGTTTATATAAGATTCTCATTTTTTATATAAATTATTTTTATGAGTTATGAAATTTCGATTTGTTTGAAGAGGAAAACCGACTGTTCTCCATAAGATGATGACTACACCTTTTTTAAATCAGAACTTTTGGTTTAGTTAAACCACACTTTTCGTGCGTTATTAAACTCGATTGTAAAAGAGAAATAATCGATGTAAAAATTGCTGTTACTAAATTGGCGACGTTCGTGCAAAATTTAAATTTTTGATCATTGAAATCAGAACGCAAGAAACATTTATTACATCGTTTAAATGATTCTTCCTTATGATGAAAAATTAAATGTCTTTAGGAGGTTGGATTTTCTCGTGGATGAATTTCTTTCTCGCAAACAATTTCTATGGGAAGCAATTAAAATATTGGTCCGCGTTTCTAAACTCCTCTTCAATTATCGATGTCTGGCCGCCGAGTTAATTACCGAGTTTCTTGTCCGCGGCGATCAAAAACGAACGGAATACAATATCGCTGGCCTGTTTATTCGGCTTGTCGGGTTTAATCGATAAATATTGAAGCTCTGATCGCGTGCTGCTCCAGGCGAAGAAACAATAACACTAACCAGTCTGTTTACTTGTACATTTCGGGTCGAGGAAATGCAATTTGTTCCTATTACCTTGTTATCCATGCAAATACGGATAGGAAAACAGTAACTCGAGTCCATCGCAAACATCCAATAACGAATTTTATTTTTATATTTCGTTGGCGAATTAGAAATGTTGGAGCAGAAAAATTGCGTTCATGTTTTTGACGGCATTGTCCTCTAAGCGATAACATATTATTGTTTTGCTGTTAAAACGGCAACAGAGTTCGAATTCCAAAAATGGTATCGTTCATATTGCGGAACAATAATATACATATATTATTGTACGTATTATTTTAACTGTAGCTATTTTTAACATTGTTATTTCATGTTGCTTTACATTATTTTTATATATTGCCATGTTTATATACTGCTTCGCTTTATTTTTATCAAGAGTCAACAATAATTTATTTTATCCCCGGTCATGCTTATTATCGTCATACCATGCTATTTTAGACTGTTTTTGTAAAAAAACACAGTCGGACCTTTATTATCAAAGTCTAGATCTTTTGGCCTTTTTTTACACTTTACAGAGAATTTCTATCTTCATCAAAATAAAACCTGCATAGAAAAATGAATATTTAAATCCTCCTTTTCTAGAAGCGATAGTTAAAGTATCGATTCCGTTTCTAGATGCATTTCCTCTTCCTATAAATAAACCATTAGAAATTGTCAAGGTGTTCGCCTACTATGCAAAATTACTGATGTGTCATACTCGCAATGAAACTTCAACAAAAGTGTTTTACAGGTATCACGGGAACTATATCCAAGTGACAACATAATTCAAGGTCCTCGCAATTGTCGAGTCCCATTTTCTAGACAATTTCGAAACTTTCCCTGGTCAATAAATAAAGAGACAATCGCGAACCACAAACCGTTCGATCAACGCGCCGTTCATCGAATCGGAGAGCAGAAACGAATCAGTGGGACTTCATTGAAATTTTAAACAACAGTACCGGATCGTTAAAAAAGCAGAATGAAAATTGCCTGGCAGAATATTTGTATTCCGATTCCCGTCTATACGCTTAAAATTGTATCTGCGTGCCCGTTTCACATCGAATTCCCGGTGCCGATCGCGCACGGTGATGAAACACCGGAATCATTCCGCGCAAGACTAATTCTTTTTCGAATGAATACTAGGAACGAGTAATTCCTATTCGTCCGGTCTAATGGACGGCGTTTCGCGCGGACACAAAGCCGTCCTGTGCATAATTTCCGCGCGGCCATTTTGCACAGGGATTGCCGTCGTTCTACGCCGGAATCGATATTCGCAATTACGGTTGAAAACTTACTTCAGCGACCATTATTCGTTTAAAGGTGCCCTTCTACTTACATTCTCGCGAAACGATTCTACAATGGACTCTCGATGTGTGTGGAAGAGATTTG
Organism: Lasioglossum marginatum; assembly: GCA_028455795.1. Classification (NCBI taxonomy): domain Eukaryota; kingdom Metazoa; phylum Arthropoda; class Insecta; order Hymenoptera; family Halictidae; genus Lasioglossum; species Lasioglossum marginatum. The sequence continues at coordinate 811,693 of CM052245.1, forward strand.
CACGATTGCTATGAAAAATTCATCTCCAATGTCGCAAGGCACCTCTTAAGGGGCCCTGAAGGTCGTAACATGATATAGGATACCACTACTGGAAAATAATTAGACACAAAAGAGTTCTATCACTAATTTAATCGCATAGATCGAGGCATTACCGTATCTTTTACCCGTTTCCACTGCATAATCCCAGGCCTCCCGCAGGAAGGAAATGTAATTACGGTTCTACCAAGACGAAAATAAATCCGAAGGAAACGGATGAAAATAATTCTGGACTAACAGCCGCGGCGGGATTTGGGATCTCGTTTCTCTTTTTTCTTTCTCCCATGCGTTAACGTCTTCTTTCCTCGATTTTCTTCCCATCCGTTTCGTTTTTTTCGAATCGTGCCATCTTCCTTTTCGCTGCTTTTTACGTTCACCCGCGGACATGCTTGTTTGCAGTTTGCATGCGCGATTCTTTTACTTGTATTTTTCGACCAACTTGTTTGCTCGCTTTGAAAATTAGGGAGATATTGTCTTTTTTGTTTTTGTTCAAAATGTCCGAGGAAATATGATCTTCCCTGTAGAAACTGTTCCCGACTGATTCTGCTGCACGTGTTAAATTTTGCATTACGTGGTCTACAAAGTTCAAAAAATGGCGAGATTTTATTCTCATGTTTTGACTTTATGCATTTATTTATCAATTTAAAACAGCAAAAACTTTAGAAGAATCCCGCAGTGTAGCGATTAGCTCCTGTCGTTACTAGATAATTATTTGTAATATTATCTTCAGTGGATTGAAATAACTGGGCGCCTCCAGCAACACATTTTATTCGAAACCGGCGGGTTATTAAAAATTGACAGAAACTCGTGGAACTGGTACACGGTGCTCCTTTCCGTTTCAATTTCCCGTCTCTTATTCATTAAAATACATTTTAAAAACTGTGTCCCAGGGAATTGACTGAAAATTGCGAATCTCATATCCGTTCCCTCAGTCTCGTTTAGTGCGACTTGTCAGCGTCAAACGACAACAAACCACACCAAAATGTTGCCAATTTCGATCATAATAAAACTTACTTGGTTTTAATTGTACGATTGTACAATGATTATGTACAAATCAAATATTTTTGTGAGAATTCCCAGTGTGGAAATTGGACAGGCAACATTATTAAAACGTTTAATCTCAAAATAATTTCTGTTTTGAATAAATTAAATTGTAAAAAATTGAAAGAAACCAAAATTTTCAACTCGGCAGTAATTTTAAAAAGAGATAAATGTCCATGTATTTTTCAATTAATGCAGAAAATGTTTATGTCGGATAAAAATCCGTAGTTGTTACAGTAAAATGATGAATTGTCAAATTCACCACCAGTTCGGCTTTCTTCACCGGCGTTTGTTTAAAATGCATGAAGTTCAGTGTTCCGCGCGGATTGAAGCAACGCGCGAAGACATTATTCCGGATTAATAAACATGTAAAGATTATTCCGGACGGTAGTTATGAATTCGTCAGTTCAAATGAGGATGCATAATTGCACGTGTGTGTCCGTATCGCCGGGGCTTCAATTACGGTTCGTAACGGTGTAAGCTGTAAACGAACACCCCATTATATGTATGTATGTATTCATACAATGCGTGCGTTACGCAATTAACTAGACCTCTAAGTAGATAACAACCCGTAGGCTAACCATGCGCTTCATAGCTCATTAGCAACTATCCGCGATTTTTTCTCGCTGACGGAGACTAATTGTAAGATCTTCCCTCGGCCATCTTTTCTTGTGGTGACCCAATTAAATCGAGGAAACTCAATATTCTCTGTGCCGATGAAAAAATTTTTCATCGGGCTTTTTGTCAACAATTTTTGGTAACGTCCAGTTTTCAAAATATCGACTTCGTTACATGCTCGACCGGTATGCAAATGACATTGTCCATGATGTCATCAGAGCTAACGATATTCTACAAATGTGTTAGCGAAACGATGTTTTGCCCTCTTACAAAATATAAAATAATAAACAGATAATAAGAAATTAAAACACATTTATAATATTTATTAAAAACATTATCTAAATCCTCACTTAAATCAGTATCTAATTTGCTCAATCTGTGCATTGTAAAACAACGGATGGTTATTATTAACAATTTACCTACCGAAAACCTATTAACCCCTTGCCGTATTTTGACGAGCCAGACTCGCGATGAAGGTTTTTAACAAAGTCTAACAAATATGAATGTTACGCGTTTCATTTTAGATGAAATAAAATTTGATTCGTTTGTAATCAATATTTAAGCATTAAAATAAACGCAGCCATACAAAAAATATAAATTTTCTCTTCTCTTCTACCACATTTTTCGGGATAAAGACGTTCTAATCACTGTAACTGTAAAAGAAAAGGTACGGCAAGGGGTTAATAGGATTATCAATACAGTGCTGTACTAAAAGACAGCATAGAAATTTTCTTTTGCATTACAATTCCAATATTAATTAACGTTCTTGAGGGCGACTTGTTAGTTCACAATGAAAATTGCTGTTGCTGTTGAGAGTTTCATTAAAAAGTGTTTAGTCATAAACCATAGATTTTTCAAAATTATGCAATAATCACCGGTCGGTAATGTGTTTAAATTTGTTTTATTGGCAAAATTTATATTCACAGGTTACGATGCATGTTTACGGTGACTAACGAAAGGTTTTTTATTACTTTCAAGTGAACGAGGAATGGGAGACCGCCATAAACGGTCTGATGTATAAAAACGGCGGAAGCCAAGATTACACCGTGGGCGCAGGAGCAAAATACATCATCGACGACAAATCAACGTTCCGGTGCAAGTTCAACACGGATCTGCAATTGGGCTTCAGCTTGCAACAACAGCTCGCCGAGCAAATCACGGCGGCTCTGTCTTTCAACGTCGATTGCGCGAATGTGCAACGCGGCGGGCACAAAGTTGGTCTCGCTTTCCAAATTGAAGGGTGAACTGCGAACCCGAGACTTTTTGTACCGATCTTCTTTCACAGACCGGTCTCCGGTGTCCGTCATTTTTGAGTACGTTTGTCTTGTATTTGTGATCGTCGATATTGAATCGTCCGTATTGATATTAAACTATTATTCTTATCTAACGATCTCCGAGTTTCTGTGATTCTTTAGCCACAGACCTGGACTACTTGACTATTATTAATATTTTATTACTCCATACATATATTACATTTGTTGATATCAAAATGAAAATAAAAATGTTCTATCACAATTTCAACAACCAGGAGTCAAGTAACAATTTATTTTCGATTTGACCATTTTAATAGAATCACATACAAGCATAATAGTATTTTTAATTTCTCGCGATGTTTTAAAAATTGGACACGCTAAAAATTAGTCAACTAGTCCGGGCTTATCTACAGTGTTCCATATCTTTTTATACAAATTCTGGGAAAAGTTTTTGCATAAAAATGTCCGTTTTGAGAGTACTTTAGCGAGCAGATAAGTTCCAATCCACAAAGGGAACATTTGATACAGTATCTTGATTACGATATTCGCACAGTCTGGAGAGGGAAAAAAAAATGTGTTTTATGTCTGGCTTTTAATTTTTGATAGAATATTTCCAAAAGTGAGATGGTACAGCTTTTCTATATAGACTTTAAAGTACATTTCATAATGGCTACTGTGCCAAAGCTGCTTTTCGTGGACTTTACACACTTGAAATCCCAAGGAAACTCATATTCTTCGTTCAGAATTTCCTTACACCGTGGGAACAGTGAAAGTTTGGTAAAACTTCACTGAAATTGTTGACTCTTGTGTTTTGTGTGACCGTGTCGTGCTATTAAAATCCATTGTCTAGTTACAAGGGTTTCTCGGTGACTTTGACGAAGTTAACACATTAACTCCCTCGGCGATCGAATATAATAGATACTATTCAATGACCAGATTTAAAAATTAGTTTTTATCATTAAGTGTTCGAGCGAACTAATTTTTGCTAGAGCTTGCAGCATGCGGAAAAATTACATCAATTTGAACTTTGCAGTTCCAATTTCAGTAACTAAACTTTGGTTGTTGAGGATTTGGAAATTTTGGGGATTTGGAGATTTTTGAGGGTTTGAGGATTTAAGTTAAAGCTGTAGGAAATCGTATAATTTCCAATTTTCTAAAACCGCGACGGTTCAACGTCTTAAAGACTGTTCGAGTTCCTTGAGCTCGGGGATTTGAATTTTTTATGAACCCTCGGAGCTGTCGGCACGTGCTGGAGGTTTGAGACCGATCGATAACTATGAAGCGATATACGATTCATCGCAAAATCTGGCGCATGGTACAAATTGCCTGTGTACGGCTAATACCGCTCGCATAATTGCCCATCAAACACAGTCACTGTATATTACGATACTGGACTTCTATAAACATCATTCGGTCATATTTAAAACATTTTGCTAAACATCTAAAATTACTGATAATTAAGTTGAAATTCATATTTGCTTTAGTGCAATTGATAAAACATTGAAAACATACGTATAATTTTCTACATTTCACATTTTCTCTGATGATAACATGAATTATTATTATTATAATACATTGTTTCAGTCTACCATTACCCACGTGTAACACTAATTATATTTTCTTTAATCCTGCGTCACCGGAAAAGCCAATATCTGTAAACATGAGTCGGTAGAAGCATAAAAATATCATAAAAAAAGAAAAACGCGAGGGGAAAGTTCCATTGAAAATTTTTGTTTTATTAAATAGCTAGTGAAGTATTAGATTGGTACGTAAAATTCGTGATCTGTCCATTATTTTTGCAATAATTTAATTCCGCGGGATTTAAACAACGGAACATTATGTCATAAATCTTAAAATTGCTTTCATCGTAAATCACGGCGTCTCTATAAAATTTTAAAGGGAGCGGATACGAAAACCATGGTGATTTCACGGTTTTTAATAAAAGTTTGCGGCGACACTTCGCGCTCGCTATATTCTCGAAGTTTATCACACGCCGCGCGCCGTGTCGAAGTATGAATAGCAACGTGACCGGAAATTAATGAAACCGGAACGTTATTGATCTTGTTGCAATACGCGCACTTCCATTGTAAACGAAGAAGTAGTTTGCCCGAGCTTTTCACCGGCGCAGATGAAAATTTGCGAACTTAAAGGGGATCGCTCTCAACCTCCTTTTCTAATGAGGAGGATAATGAGAAACAGTCAGAGAGCAGTTGGTGTTTAATTCCACAGTTTACTTAATAGGGGATTTGAACGAGGGGCTCGAAACACGAAGAAAAGTGCTTGTTAAAAACTACTGCAATATATTAATAATTCGATTTCATTACGCGGAGCGCTGCTAGAATCCGTGAGCTGAGAAAGAGGACAAATTGGCAAGTGGATGAAATTTGGAACCGAAGAATTGTGGAAACAAATTCCAAGTAATTTGGAACTTAATCAAATAAAACACGTTTATTTTGAAAAGTTTAAGGGAAATCATTTTAATGGCAAAAATTTAAGTGATCTCAATCGAACAAATTATTTGGCAGTAAATTGTGAAGAAATTTGGAATTAATTGTTTTGATTTGTGAACTATTGCAGTTGGTTTTGCGGAAGAAGATATCTGAAGCGATAATAGCCGTTCACTCCTATGTTGCAAGTTTGTGGTAATGGGAGTGGAATAGGCAGCTGCTACGACTTCAGATATCTCCTTTCGATAAATCGACACTGGCAATCCTTGAATAACATGGCTGATTAATTGATTCCCTGTTATACGATACCGTGTAATACAAGATTTACAATTCTCTTAAGATTTTCTGAAGAATAATTTCTTTTATGTTAGCATTAAATTATAGTATAATTGTATTAAATATAATTCGAGAGTTGCTCGTAATGATTTTTGCAGCGACGACGATCACTGTGTGGTTGAAAACTAGCAAGACGTCGGTGTTTAAAATATAAATGTTCTTAAAGATACAGTTTATCGGAGAAGTATCCGCTGTCGGGCTGAATATTGACAACTTGTCAATAATCACCCGCGATCAAGCTAAAACATCTATCTTTCCCATCTGTTCAGATCTTCCTTTTAACATTTCAATCTCGTTCCGTTCCAATTTGCAATTACGAGGAACCATCATTAATCGTTATTAATTCACTATAGGAATAATGAGTTTTGTGCGCGCAAGCGCATACGTTAATGTTAATATAAAAGCGTCGCGGCGTAAGATAAAATTGGACCAAGGATCTTCATGTATAGAAGAATAAGAAAAGAGATAAATGCAACATATTGGGGCTGAATAAAAATTTCTTTCATTAATTATTCTGATACATTCAGAATAATGTAAAAATGCTGTAAGATTCATTTAATTTTTTCAATGTTTTAAGTTTCACCTACTCATGAATGGGATCCGCAGTCTAGTAAAAATAAAGCAACGTTTTCTGAGATTTTTACTGTGACTAAAAATATGCAGTCTATATAAGAAAATTGACACTAATAAACATGTTCCTCCTTCCTCAACGTTATTTCAGTGGTATAGGTCTACCGAGAATAGCAGCGCAAGGTTATAAACCTCGCTACGAGCCTAACACGATGTTATAGGCAGGGGGTCAACAATAGAAGTAGCATTCACTCACGGCGATTCGTTTGTACAGTTCTATAAAAATAAAATATCGACGCAATTTCATTCATTGATCATCCAGTATCACGATGAATCAACTACAGAAATTGCAGATTAAAAGTTTTAATCGTGGACGTACGATATTAAAAACAAATTCATGACACTTCCTTTTTCTCTACAAAACGTAATTTACGTTAGCAGGAAAAATACTTAAAACAATTTTGTCACTTGTAGTTATTATTATTATGTATATTGTGGTATTATAGCACAATAGAATTTATTTTTATGTACAAATTATATAATGAAAATGCAATAATATAATTTCTATCCACAAATACGAAATCTAGTGGAAGGGTCTCGGTGCTTGAAAGGATTTCAAGTTTCACTTTGTTTCATTTCTAAGGTGCTAAGCGAATTCAGAGAATTTGTCGATACAAATACTAGTAGAATAAAAAACTAATAGAAAGATTGCCGCGATTAGTGCAAGCGGCAATATCTAATCGCGGAGGATACGTCAACGAATCTCGTATTTAATCTTACAATCTAATATTGGTAAGTTTCCACATAGGTAGTTTCTAACTTAAAACGTTAGATATTTCATAAGAAAGTAATAAAGATCGATTTTAGTCACTATTTTAGATGCTTAAGTAACTTTTATGCGTTGCTTTTACACATTTCACAGGTGTCCGGATACTTTTGAGCGGCAGTAACGTGTATGTCATACGTTTAATGTGTACGTTTAATTTTAAAAATCGATTTTTCGAGCCTTTTAAATAAAAATACACGGGACAGGAAGAAAGTCAGTGGAACAAGATCATTTTTGAAGGACACTGGTCGAATCGGAGCCAAGCAAAGGTCGGCGGGGATAAAGGCTGGCCAAGTTTGTTGCCAATATTGCCCGACGCGACGCGACGCGACGAACGGCTTTCACCGTGGCATTTAAGCGTCCCGTCGCTGTGACTATACAGCGGAGAATTAACAAAACCGCAGAAACGGCACACGTAAATCACGACTCACCCTATGCCGTGGTACTGCTGGCATGCTGCTGGTCCTACCACGATACTGCCTTGGCCCTGGACCACGGGATCCAGATGTTAAACCAGCTGGACCAGCTGGACCAGGACTGGTTGGACTCGGGCCACCGGGGCTTGCCCCTGGACTCAGGTGAGACGAGGAGGACATAGCACCTGGACTGATCGCTGGTGTCCTCGTGGGGCTCCTTGGTGAAGGTGACAAGTGACCCCATGGTCCTGCTTCTGCTTGCAGGAACCTATCATTTGAAGACTTTTGTCAGAATGATGATTTTAATTAAACTTAAAGTAATGAAGGATTTAAGTGTTCAAAGGGTTCAAATATTTGTTATTGTTTGACTGGTGAATCCTTATGCATTTGTGTGTAGGTAAATGTTTAATACGGTTTTTGCCTTCTTGGGAATATATTTCTAATTTTTATACATCAATGAAAATTTATGTTCGCATAAACATCCACGATCACAATGAGACTATGGATTTTCTGAATTTGAAATTTATAATGATCCTTTTATTTCAATTTGAGTCTAATAAAGCTGACATGATCATTGGCTATTTACACAGAAAGGCATGAATATATGTACGTACATATATATCTAACTATTTATTAATGTGAGGAATATATCATTTAATCAAATGCTTTCCAAGCGTCAATTGGAGCTGTTACTTTACAATGAATGAGGAAAATGATGAAATACATGGAAATGAAAAATGGAATGCACGGTGTTTCTTTGCATACATGAAATACTTGAAGCTTCCGAGTACTGGCCTGCAATGATTGTAACATAGCAACGGAAAATAATAACGGTAGAAATAGAATTAAAATAACAGGAAAGCTTTTTCCAGGACAATAGGAAAGTGTGTTTCGCTTGGAAAACGTTGAAACGTATAATTAGGGAGAACATTTGCATAAGGAAGTAGGTGTAATACGGATACTTTCGAACCAATTTCAACTTCGCCTACATTAAAATGATTGATGCCGTAATTATATAAACGAATGCTTGAATATCGTCGGAAAAAGCTCGGATCAAGAAACAATTTTGGCTAGCTGAGAATCAACAACTGAATCCGTGAAACTTAACTGTGTTATACTTTGACGCAAAAACGGTCCCACTATTCTCCTTTGAAAAACAAAAGAGAACAGAAACAAATCATGTAAACTGTACAAACAATTATTTTCTCCTTTCATAATTGAAAACTCAATCTACAGATGATCAAATATTTACCATTTATAGTCACGATATTTTTGCTTCGAAATCACTTGAAAATCTCAAATAGTTGAAATCATTCGTAATTACAGAAATATCAGGTTGAGTCGTAAATAAATATCAATTTGATTTATCAATCATTATTTGCAATGGCTCATAAATGAATATACAGATATGAACTGTGACTCAAGCTAATACTTAAATAGCTTCCTTAGTTTAATATTGTGATAAAATCAGAGTGGATTTATCTCACCTGTGCAAATCAGGAGTGGGTCTAGCAACCGCGATGCTGGAGCTGCGTCTTCTGGATGGAGTAGGCGACTTCGGGGCGTCAACTGTCGCATGACCTTGGGAATTCATCATCGAACTGCGACGAACCTCGACCTCACTGCTCCGCCTCTGAAAAGCCCTTTTGCTGCTCCATCGTCTGCCCTTCGGATCGGCGTTCGGGTTATCCTGCTGTCTGAAACGCCACCACGATGACTTTTAGCAAGGAAGCTAAAGTAATTGCTCCCCGAAGTCGTGTCCCCGGGGTCGGGACGATTTTTCGCCGGGTCAAAGGGCTGAAAGCGTTTTTATGCTCGACGATAGAGCGGCTCGCTTATTTACCGGAATTTTAAACGAACCAGAAGAAAGACCGACTATAGTTTAAGCGGACGCACCGGAGGAGCGTTATGCAAGAGAATAGGGCGGAGTTCTTTATGCGAATGTAAATAGAAATCGTAAAACTTCAACGCGAGACATTTGCCTAATACGGTTTGTGGCCTGTCGATGTTTGAATACGTTATGCGTCCGTTTGCCTTTTTAAGTTGCAGAGATTTGTCTTGATTTACTTAAATCATTGCAGTTCCACGAGAAACGTTTCAGAAGTTTTTAAATCTTTAGTTGGTTTATTTGCTTCATTGTTAATGCAACTTTTTGGAATTTGAAAGGGATTCAACATAAGAAACTATGTCAATATCTGGATACCTACTTCCAATTTATATTTATAATTTTTTCTTTGCTTTTTTGTTGGCTAACAGTAAAATTGTTACAGATCTCTACGTCTCAGGTCAGTTATAAATTAATTGCACCGATGCACCGATAGCTACATATAATAAATAATGATTCGCGTTCGCCATTATAGTATCTCGTCGTCGAAGAAAACCTGCTACAAGGGAGTGGATTAAATCGACTAATTAACACAAAAGTTCAAGTTGTCCGCTGGATTACACTCGGCCGACTTTACTTCCATTAAATTAAAGCCGCACGCGCTCGATATCAGTGTTCGCGTCTCGGAGACCTATGCTTGTATCCAATGTGGTTCCAGTTGAAATTTCTCCACTAAAGCTCGCTCGTGTGATCAAGATCTCTTGTAGATCCGTTTACATCATGTCTCAGCTTTGTGTCAAACCTTCCTAACAATTCAATTACGATTATCATCAAGATCCATCAAGCCATAATATATACCATTCTATATATATACCAGCATTATATATACCATCCTTTACAAATTTCAAATATTAAACTTCAAGATGCTTCTCTATGTTTTATTATAATAATATTATTACATTATTTTATATATTAAGCCTTAAAACTAGAATGGTGATTCTGAGGCGACACTAAAAATTGTACCTAATCAATTACTAAACATTTAGGTATTATACGAGGTATTATACCAATTTCGTATCCATAAAATTTGAAAAATTATAGGGAATGGAAATATTCTAGATCGGAAGAAATTTTTAATTTTCGAGTTAAAACAGCTGCGAGTGCAAAAAACTGGAATTCGGTAAAACTTTGACGCTCCGTCGACTTATACATATATCGTTTCCACCACTGAAATCTTCATCGTGAAATCTTCGAGTTTGTTATCCCTCCACCAAGATGAAATTTTTGCTGGAAGTCAACATCAATTAGGCGCGGACGTTGGTGGCGTATAAGATTCGACCTGAATCGCGGAAAGAACTATGAAAATATGTCACTCGGGTTCCACTAGTTCCCTTGTATCTCCCGGAGCGAAATGCGCCTAATATTTTTACAATATTTTTACCCCAGCTATTTGTTTAATCGACATAGCTTAGGTAGTACAATTGGATGCGAAGTAATAATTACAAATAACTCAAATACTTTAGCAAAAGTTTTTAATCTATAAATTTCCGGAATACAACATGAATTATTCAAAGTCAGCATGAATAATGTATAATCAACTATAACAATAATAATAATAATCTGGTATAATGTATAATATAACTAATTCCGTATGTAAACGAATTCAATAATTAAACCGCGAATATTTATACTTTATGGTGTATGCAAATTTACAGAATACAAGAAGACGTGTATATTAATACAAATGAATAATACGCTTATTCTATTTTTAATATGTACAAGGAATACACTTTAGTCGATAAAACAATATTATCCTTGTTCCAGAACAATGTATAAAATGTAATATGAAACTGGATATTTGTACAAATATTCGCAGTATAGAAACAAACACGAACGGTAAATAAACAAGAAAAAAAGTAAGAAAGTAAACAAATAAAATTCCCGAAAATCCGCAATGGAACAGGAGATCCAACAGCCATCGAACTAAACAACAAACACTATTCCAAGCCGTGTAATATTATTAGTTAAGTCCACACATCCGATCTCTCTGCATCAAATAAACAAACAACGCGTACGATCGCAACAGCTAACAAACTATTATATCAAGAAATAAATTACGAAGAAACGTACGGCACGTGTTTCGAGAAACGAGATACGAGATAGAAACAAATATAATATCGAGAACAAACGTCCCGTTTAAAAATTGCTGCGCAATTCTCCGATATTTCCATGTACGCGCGCGTGTTCAAACATTTGCAAAAAAATAAACATCATTGACCCACATTTTTTTCGCGCGGGAGGAACGTGCTTTTATCCGAAAGTTTCCGGCGACTGCCGCGAAAAAATATTATGTATAGTATATATAACTATGAAAAGCAGTCCGCGGGAAGATGGTTGGAACATAACGTCGCGTCGCCGGATACGGTCCGTTTAATCTTCTTCGCGCAAAAATTACACGCGCCACTTGCGCGTCACCGGAACGAGCTTGGGAAACGCGTCTCCCGCAACTTTTAATGAGTCCTCTTGGAGAGGAGATAGTAGTCACTAGAAATGGCATCGAGCCTCGGCATGTGCTTGTGAATTGCTAATCGAGCTCTGAATCCATGTTTCATTTCGCGACGCTCGAAGCCTGCTCAAAAACTCGCATCGTCACTTTTCATTCCGGCTGCCGTCGAACCCTAGAACGAGCTTCGAAAGCTTAACTAACTAGAAAGCTCTAACTAGAAAGAAGTGGCAGTGAAGCAAGCAGTGGTAAAAGTCTGAAAAGTTGGACTGCATTGGATTGCGTAGCGAGCTTTTATTTCAGCCAGCATGTTTCGAACTAATCCTGCAGTGGAAGTTTTCCATTTCCGTTCGAATTACATTATTCCACGGAGCTGACAATTATCACCGGTCTCGTTCTCGATTAAGATTTTGATGACATGAAATCGATACAGTATCCGCCGGAAATGGAGTTGCCATAATCGAACCCTGATCCCGTAGACAGCCTCTGATCTGGCATTTTAAGTTGGTCATCCGCGGTTATAACACGTCGCACATAATCATTCGAGTCCCGGAGATTTCACACTTCGCTCCACTTTTCAAAGGCAATTATTAGTAAAGGCAACTGTAGTAACCCAAGAAAAGTTTAATAAGATTCTGATCTTCTTTGGAACTGCTAATGGGGTGAACAAACTTGTCTTTTTAGTCCAACTCTTCTTTAAAATCAGTTCGAGGTCTGCGCTGGTGGACGGGGTTGTAAGCCGTTCAGTAAATTACTGGAACAAGGACTTGAGTGTCTTAAAGCTGTAATTGCTCTAATGAATCTTACATCTGACAATGAGCGACTTAATGAAATCTTACCTCTTTGATGCAGTACAAAAACGTTGCGAGCGTGTATATAGTTTCTTGTGATTTTATACACATTGTAGTGGAACATTGTTAAAATATTAAATACACGTATTACCAACAACATGTAAAAATTTATTGTTAAGATTACTCGGACATAAGTGAAAGAGTAAATTAGACATCAAAGTGCCCACTGGATTTAATGCTACTAGAATGATTGAGTCAGAACTAAATTCGTCAAGTTAGAACATACTTATATTTACAACAGAATTGATGTTGCAAGCTAATATTTTGATTTTCCAAGATTCTTGGCAACGGTGAACGTGTTAAACGAGTCGGAAGTCGCCTAACAATTTCCAGAGGCGACTGTTACCTCGAAAATAGACGAATCCAGCGTGATTCGCAAGGGTAGCTTTGATTGGCCGCAGAAATTCGATATTCAGGAGGGCCAATGCTTTCGTAGGACTTTCAAAGTAAAACAATTCCTCGAACTCCCCTCGTGGGGAACGCGCGCCCGAGCATCTGGAGCGTGTAAACTCGACTTGAAAATTGTCAGGTATATACACAAATGATTTACGGTCGCGCCGTCGTGTCGCGTCGGTCGGACACAATACACCGTAATCGGATTAATCTAATCAGATCAGTCCCCCAATGTACTCGCACTTATCGTACGAAACGAGATGCGCGGTCCTCGGAACCGAAACCGGAAATGTTCCCTTTGAACTCGGTCTCCCTGACTGAATACTTGGCAAATTCATGGGATCAGACGTCTATTTCGATTTGACAATTTACTGTGCTAATAATTAGTGAAAATTGCGAGGGCAGACTTAGTTCGCCAACGTTTCCACGAAGCTGCGAATCGGAAAGCAGCTTTTCCATCGAATTGGAAATTTCCCAATCTATTCGGTTTTATTCGGAACCTTTCAAATATATTTTTCCTTCTTCGGGGATTCGTGCTATAGTTCATTTCCTTTTATTACTAGACTGCGAATCTTTACGTAGAATAAAATGTTTTCGTGCAGCATTTACAAGAAAAGATAATTATATTGAAATTTCCTCCTTTTGCTAATAGCATCAATTATTTGTGACCACATGTTTACATTCTTCCAATGCTTTCAGTGTTTTATGTTTAACCTACTTATTTTGATCATAAATGCTATAAAATCCCCAATCTATTTATTACATTATTCAGTTACGTTAAAAGCTCGGTATCGTTTCTGCATAGAAACAACGTTATAAAATTGCTAAAAATCATTGCAAGTTAAATTTGTATATTTCTTCCATTATCGATATAATTTAGCATCGACTGGAGTTACGCATCTAATTTTTATTTTGTTACCACTCAATTATTCAGAAAGAGGTTTTTAAAAATGCTACGAATCTTTTCCTGTCAGAATTTTCAGCCTAAAAATCCTGGTCCATCATAATCACCTAGGTATCAGCTTATCCTCGAGCATGCTGGGCAGGTCGTTCGAGTCCTCGTTCAGGGTAGCAAAGAAGTCTTGGAACCTGTCAGGGAAGCTGCTCGGCGGGCAACTGTTCACGGAAACCCGATCAAAACTCTCGGCGGGATTTTTCTGGCCGTCTTCATGGTGTCTTGACGTGTCTTGCGTGTCCATACAGTCTCTTTTTCTTAATCGTTCTAACTGAAGCTTTCCCTCGTCAACTTTCGCAGCCCCACTGTTCGGCACCCCATTCAACTAGCCAGCAACTCACCACAAAACGAGTCGACTCGTAAGGTCGACAAGTCGACCTCGACCCAAACGATCGACTAGCAAACCTCCAGCACTATTCAACAGTACTGAATCGCCACATGTGCATCGACAATTCAAGATTTCATTCAAGATCTAAATCTTCGATTCAATTCTCAAAGAGGACTGTTGGTCATCCAATAATAGACTTTCGGTCATCGAGAGGGACCGCGCAGATTCGAACACGTGGATCATAGACGCCTGGTACCACTAGATAGCGATGATCTGAATTGAAAGTCTTTAACAACTCACTAGCTCGAAGATGATCTAGAGATGAAGAATTCGGTGTTGGTGAAGTCGCGAAAAATCGCGAGATCGTTTTCGCGAAACCGATCCAGTCGAGAGGCGGATGTCGAAGAGCTGTTGGTTTTTTCCCGACGAGGCCCTGGAGAAAACTGAAGCTCGCATCGTGTGTTGCACGTCGGTCTAGCCCCCGCTCAGAATCCGCAGCTTGCGCAAGCGTCACTCACCCCCGAAAGCTCAACCGAATCGCCGGATACGCGATAACTCGGTGAAAGTGACCAGCCGTTCTTCCCCGTGCTTGTCCGCGATGAATTTCTCTTCCTCTCTCTCTCTCTTTCTCTCTACTCTCTTTCTCTCTCTGTTTAGCAACTCGTTTCGTTCTCTCGCGTATTTCCGCTGCAATCGTCACGCGCCTCTATAAAATTGAAAGGGAACTGGGCGTCGAGCGTGCTTCTACCGAGCTGGATCCCTTTGGAGGGTCATTTGGCCAGGGAGTCGTCTCACGATGACACGGAATGACTCCGGCGAATAGACTTCCGGAATAGAGTTCCCGTAAATAGACTTGAACAGTCACGTTCACTTGTTTCGTCGCCTTTTTGCTCGGTTCCGTTCCGTTTTCGAGACCAGTTCCTCCGAAAAAGACAGCTCACTATTGCAGGGCGGGACAAGTGGTCATTCTAGGTGGAAAAAAATCAGAAATCATTTACGTTGTTTATAGCACGTCCAAATATTATTGTAAAACTTAAAACTTAGTTTTATAGTGTTTTGAAGAAAAAAAATTGAATATACATAAAGAACTTTTTATTTATACGGGGTGTCCTATGCATGTTGTATGAAAGGGGAAAATCGAAAAATACGGATTAATCAGAGCGCGGCTACATCGGACTATAAATGCAGACTCGAAATGTCTCGAAAGCCGATTAAAAAATTGTGTAGAACGAAGAAAATAACGCGTTGAACGAAAGTAATCATTCCAGCAAAATACCAAACATGTTTTACTGATCCCTTAGGTATATCAGACGCGAAAAATCCGAGTAAATCCTATTTTCTTGGAATTTAATCTCGTTACCCTCGACAAAATGCTCAGAGCGTCGTAGTCGGCCATTACGTGCGAACGCGTGGCGTGCTTTTTTTTCATCGTTACCTTTCTCCGCTTACATTAAAATATCATAAATTTCGCTCGTTTCTTACATATCAACGGAATCCACTCCAGGCGGGAAACAAGAGAATAATAGGCAACGAGGGAAAAGCGACACTGTCAAAGCATCCCCTTTTCCTCCACGGTGAAAAGGAATTTCACCGAGGAACGCTGATAAATTGTGTATCCATAAAAATCTATTTCGTCCTCTCTCGCCCGTTTGTTTTCTCGTCGGTCTAAACAATGGCCGAAGAAAAATAGAAATTGGCGAACCGAGCGACAGAAAGGAATCACCGAGAAATTGGAATTTATTACGAATTTTCGCGCGACCGTGTTCACGGTGACAGGATCTCATAATAATTGCGACGTTCGCGTGAAAGTTTCGCACATCCACATATTTCTTCCGTATTTACGAACATAGAGAACTGCTTCGAGTATTATAAAATTAGAAGCGACGGAACTTTTGGTGGAAGCAGATGTGAATCGCAATTCCCGTTTCATTCAAGTGCGACCTGCATTTAGTTTTTAATGAATTCAACGGCGCTCTTCAAAAATTTGCATTCCATTAATGGAAACTGTGTAATCATGAAAACTGTGTAATCATAAAAGCACGCAAAATGTATGAATGTCTTTATAAAAATATAAACTATAAATTTTAAATTGTGACAAAGAATCACGTGACCGCAACCGAGCGGATTAATTTGCAACTAATCAGTTGTGCCATATGGCTTTCAACACGGTGTGACGCAAATGTAAATAATGATAAAGATAAGGGGATGAAAATAAATCCGATACGGCCACATGACTATGTAGTATTTCAATGAAAAATGATTATACGTTCCCGCCACCTACTTGCCCGGGAAAATTATATTTCCACCATGAAATATAATTAAATGATTTTCACCATGACGTAAAAACGTTTGAAACATTTTTATCCCTTTCGCGAGCTCTAGGAAGCTCCTACGCGAATAAAAATGTGATTCTTGAATACTGTATTCGTTGGCTGCGTGCTCAACAGGGCTACGGAGGATGTTGTGCGAAAGTTCACAAACAACCATGAACGGCTTTCTAACTTCTAACATTAATTAACTGACTGACGTGTCGCTGCTGTCTACATATAAGATGCGTTATTAGATTCCATCTCGGTTCGCATCTCCAATTTCGAGCACGACAAAAACAATTCCGTTGCGATACACCGAACTAGTGTACGGTAAACTATGCTGAAAAGTTAGTGTGTAGATTATGACTAAAGTTCTGATTGGCAGTGCGCAGTGATAATCGCAATAGGTAACCCAAATTCTGCATTTTAATACTACGGTGTGACAACTAAGCAAATGCGTATGTGTGCCTCTTGTAGAATGTAGAAAATGTATTGTCACTTGCTATTGTCCTTTTGCATTCCTTGAGTCTCATTTGTGGATGAAGATAATGACAATTGGAACAAGTAAGTCACACACATTTATTCTTATTTAATATAATAAACATTTATTAATAAGCACAGCTTTATTGCTTTCTAACTCGCAAGATCTAAACCGGGAAAATCGATATACAAGAAATTGCCAGATCTAGTGTCGCCACCTAGCGAGTTTACAATTTAACAAAAACAACTACGCCACATTTGCACCTGTCAGATAACCACAATTTATGAAATACGCTGTACAATACATAGAATAAATTTCTTAATTAATTTATCTCATAAATCTTAAAAAATGTGCTACTCCTTCAACACAGATGATTAATGACAGCTTTTATAAATGATATCTATACTTTTACAATTTTGGTCCCTTACATTGATTCAAAAAAGTACGAAATTATTATTCTTATATTCCACAAATGATATTAACACAAACATAAAAATTGAGGTTCACGATGATTATACCGTACAACCTTGTGCAAGTGTTTGTAGACGTGTTTTAGCGAATGGAAATGTGCACAAAATTCTTCTTTCTGCACTAATGGCTGCAATGAAGAAAGATTACATCCTAATCTTCAATCAGGAATGTAATCGTTCACGAAATTAATGTTTCGCTGTGTTTCGCTCGTGCAATTTATTTTTTCACGACCAAATTGATCGAGCTCGACTCCCCACTCGAGCCATTAAAAAACCATTAGAATTCAGCGGTGGCACGATTCTGTTCGAAGCTATTAGAGGATTCCGTGTTAGGTGGCAACCGATGTCCAAATAACTGTCGGCTCATTCCCCTAACATCCCCTACCGCAGGATGACCAGCAACTTGTTGTTACGGGATGTCGATCCGACGCAACGTCGCGTAAAAGAGAAATGACTGGTATCTAGAAGTATCGTATCGATATACTGGGAACCTAAACGAAATTGGAAGATCGGTGGGAATCAGAACAGAAATGTCTTTGGCAAGCCGCGGAAAATTGAGGGAAAGTAAATAAACATTCAGAGAGAGAGAGAGAGAGAGAGAGAGCGATAGGAAAAGGAGTGTGTGTGTGGTGGAACAGTCCCTAGGATTTCGAAGGGTGAAAAGGGGATGATCGATTGATCCTTATCCGCAGAAAATGTTCATGAAAGTCAAGCAAAATTACTGGACACGTGAACAAACAACGCAACAGAGGATATTATTGATTGCAATCTGTTTGCGAGGTTGGACGAGGAACAAATTCGCTGAATAATTAAAAGCGAGGTATTCTGGGTACCCTTGCATTGGCATAAGGCTTTAAAAAAATCTTTGTTTAATTGTAATTGGTTTGCATAAACGAGGTTCTGCTGTACATTCAGAATTAGAAAATTTTGTTCAAGATCTTCGAAACTGATTTGATACAACTGTATTGGGTTAGTAAAAACGGAATGAAGAAATTGCTGGATTTTCCGTGCAAAATGGACGATAAGCGAATATAGTCTGAGCGAATTCCAGCTCGAAAATGGCGGCGACCGTTCGAGGACCGATCGCTCGGTCGAGCGTCTCTTCCGGCAAGAACTGTGTCAAATGTTCCGTTTCCCTCTCACATTGACAAATCGGGTCCAGCAACGGCTAACACCGGCTTTGTGTCAGCAGCGTCGAGTAACGCCGGATAAAAGGGGGTTGACAACGAGGCTCGGGACGTGGAGGATTACAAGAGATACAAGGAAGAAGCGGCGGAGAACCTATTCATAGATCGGTAGCCCTTTCGAGAGTTCGACGAGAGGAGAAGGAGGAGGAGAAGGAGGAGGAGGAGGAGGAGGACGATGCGGCTGAGGCGGTACACCGAGACAATGCTCACTATCTTTAGACGTTACTCAAGACGCCGAAAGAGAAACGCGTGTCAGCGACACCTTTCCCGATCGAGATTGCAAAAGGACCGCCGAAAATTCATCCACCGCTAATTGAACCTTGCACTTCGTTCGACTATCAAAACGGGCAAGGACAAGAGATATAATCAGCGGCGATAGAGGAAACAATCGATATCACTATTTTGCTGTCCCGACGCTTTTTCTCTCGACAAAGAGAGAGGTATATATTTGGGTGACAGACAAAATGTTTTACAAGATTACACTGAATTTTAAGCATTATTTTTAAGTATTATATATCTGTGTTTGTAAGGAAGAACGCTGCATGTCACATACAATACTTTCACTTTCGAGATATTGCCGTTTAAAGTTTTGATCACTAATGCAATAACATAGGACATCGGTAAATTGCATAATGTTTTTGAGTCTTTCGAATTTGTTTTCATGACTCTTTTTCTAGTAAATACGTAAATCCTATACTCTAAAGCCCGATTAACGCATTTTCTTGAAATTCTGACATGCGGCGTTTTTCCTGACAACCACAGATCTATGCCTCCAACTATCCCGAATTTTTTGTAGATCCTCGACCTTGGAACCGAGGTATCTACCATGATCCCAGGGTTTACGGCCGAAGGTCCAATCCCCTATCGTCTCGAGAGTTTTTGTCTGTGACGAATGGCCAGCCGTAGGCTCGTCTTAATCATTTTCCAGCATTAACGAACGAGCTTTGATGTATCCATGGTAACAACCGCGATAACAGATATCGATCACCCAGGTTCGGGTCGCCTTCCATCACTCTCGGAACGATAAATTAATAGCGAGAAAATTTCTGAACACGCGCTGGTCTGCGTACAATGCAACGCAGCGGCGACTGATACAGAGGAAGGAAGAGATTCTGCTGGCAACTAGAGCGGGATAATTTTATTTCCGGAAATTACCCGTGGCCAATGAGTTATCAATTCGCCTGTTAAACCTGACCTGTCGACGCAGTTTGCGTCTCGATCCGTCGGGCAAATCCCCCGTCTACGGTGCCTTCAACGGCGCGCGATTCAATCATCAGTCTTTCATTACGTTCCAATTAACCTCTCGGTGCCCGGGTTGGAATCAAGCAGCCTTCTGCATCACAATTTTGTTATCCCGGCTACTTTCTGTGTTTCCGATCCCGCGGGATGGATCGCGGCTCGTTGAGCATAATTGCGTTAGCTGCGTTTTGTGATGCGAGGTATTGTGGGGCATTATTTGCTCTTATGGGGGAAGTTCTGGCAGATCGGAAGGTCAAAACAATTTTAAACTTTGGGTACGTATGGTTTGTGGGGTGCTCGTAGTGGGAGAAGTTTTGCCTTTTTCTGGAACATTATCTTGGCGGTGAAAACACTCTCGTAAAAAATTAAGAACACAGTCATGTTGGGAGGAAAGATGTGATCTGATCTTTTGTTATTAAAATAATTCAATCCAATGATATTTCGCCTCAAAGGGTTGAATAAAATGCCGATCATTTTGTTGGTTCACCTTTGAAATCGCTGCCGTTATTAAAAATATATTAACCTCCGCACGTTTCCCAAAAATAGCACAAAAGGGTCTCGATTAATATTCATTCATTTCCTACACTTTAAATTGGTCAATTATGTTTTATTCAGAAGCTCGCAGACTAATAAAACACACGAATCTGCACCTGCAACACAGTCCTAAAGACACAATAAATTTCACAGCATCTAAAACAGAATCTTTCAAAACTAGATGCTGTACTAAAAATATTTACGTAGCACACCAAGCTCGTAGAACACGGAGGAAGCGGGAGATAATAGGTAATAAATATTTAAAAGCGCGACGTGTCCAGTAAAATCGATCGGTTAAGGAGAAAGACAGTAGATCCAGTGTGGGTACACGCGAAAAAATATCAAGTATCGGTGATCGAGGTAATTCTATTTCGAAATCGCATTGCTCGAAAAATGCGAAATAATATTAGCCAAGTTTCGTGAAATGTGATTCACTTTCATCAGATCCCTTTCCGTTCGGATACTTATCAAATAAAGGTTTCCGCCTCCGAGTTCCCGGACATTCTCCGATAGGAAAACTTCTACAAGACGGTTATTAGGAGTAACGGACTCCTCTCTTTCCTCTTCTCTCTGCTTCAGCGAAAAATTCAACTTCTTACCGCGGCTAATTACTACCGACATTGACGTACTTCGTTATCATCTTCACCGTAACATCCCGCAGTCAATTTCTTTTCAGCTCCTCACGAAGTTATAATTGCCTGGCAACTTTTTCTAAAGCGGTCACCGCAGCGTCCTTATAGTTTCCCCTCGTTGATAGCGATCCAAGGCGAAAGAGCCTCTTCCGATGGAAACCAAGACTAAGAACTCGGCTTCCTCGATCGACAACTTACTGGGACCAGAACCGACCAAGTTCTGCGGTCATCGGCTAGACTTCGAGTTAATGATCTTCGGCAATATGCCGTATTCGATTAATTGCTGTCCTGTGACCCGGATTCGCTTTTGGGGAACATGCTGCGCGATGAGGGTCCAGATACAATTATTTGAAAACATTTTATTCGCCAATTAAAGTAGAGGCACCAGTATCAGTAGTTGACCATTTTTTAGGAAAACGTGAAAAATGTTGTTTCTGGACGTGATAATCTTTCGACAAAGACGCGATAAATAAATATAATTTCTCATATTAATTAATAGACTGCGGATCTTTATGAAAAATAAAATTTTTATACATCAATTGCAATCTATAGGAGCTAAGTAAAAATTTATTTTGTTCATTAATAATTTTGGTATGGTCAAAATAGTATTTCAACACCGTTAAACTCTAATCTTTTTAATGTTTTGAATTACACCTACTCATTTTTGTCATAAAAATGCATAAAATCCGCAGTCTATTAATTAAGAACAAGCAAACCATGAAACATTTACAATGTGAAAAAATAATGTTCGACATACTTCGTGCATTTAGGAAAGACACGATCAAGATGAAGATTACGAAACAATTATTTTCAGTGTTTACAAAAAATTGATGTCTTTCCATTTCCACCTTAATAATGTGTATATTATACAATTTTCCATTGTTTCTATACATTTTCGCGAAGGGTAGCGTTTAATATCATCGATCTCCGAGGACGGCGAGGACCGATTCATCATACGTTCGCTCAACACGACGGCGATTGCAAACGTTATTAGCATTCGACGGATATTCAATCATTTACGAGCGACAGTGCGAGCAGGATTCTTTCAGCAAACACATTCTCTATTTATCCTCGGCGAATGGCATCTGTCACAGTGCGGGGAAAAGACGATTGGTGACGCAAGGCGAAGAAAGATGACGGTCTATGAAAACGTTTTCCTCAAAATTGATCTCCCAACCGGGGTAGCAGGATATATTCTCTCGACGATATGGCAACGCATCTTTTGCATTCGAGAAGCAATACATCGCATATTCTACGGCCCACTTGAACAAGGGAAGGCTCGCAAGATGCTCCTGACGAATTTCACTATTCCGGTTACGTCGGAAACTGAAAATTTATTGAAGTCGTACGAAGTTGCGGAACGCTCTTGATTCCGTGTCGAACTCTCGATGGGAGACATTGGTTCAATATTGACGTAATTTGCTGCAACCACTCTGATTTTCAACGAGCAACTGTACAGAGTGTCACAAAATGATATTATATGTTATGACTAGACTGCGGATCTTTATGCATTTCTGAAGAAATTGATTGGGTGAAATCAATTTAATTATAAACCAGTAAAAAATTTAAAAAATTCAAGAATGTTCTAATGTTGCTTTTAGTGTAACAAAGTCGTTAAGGGATGAAATCAATTTATATTCTATTCCTACTGCCCACAATCAATGAAGAACATTTTTATTTTGCGTAAAGATCCGCAGTCTAGTTATGACCATTATAACGTATTTCTACGTAAATAATATTTTTTGTACCAATCAAAACGCGGCTACGGTATGTTGCAACAAATATAATCTTCCTTCTTCTTCAAGAAATGATGAAGAGCAAAAGAATTCGAATCACTATAATTGTGAAAATAAACGATCGTAGTGCAAGGGGTTTAACAGAGTTTACTTACCTGCAATTAGGGCTCAGTGCATCGCGGGTTTTTCTCGCTGCGGCAACTGGATTCGACTGTTCTTGACCAACTGGCACACGATCACGTTTTTCGCAAACCGGCGAAAGGACAGCCAGTATATCACGTGGAACATCACGAACCGCAGCCAATTCTGAGGATCATCGTGCAACGTGCAAGCCAAGCTTTTATTCCGTCGGCCCGACCCCGCTGAAATTGAATCCATGGCAAGAATATCGGAACGGCGCGCGACGCACGATGTCGCGTCGCGTCGTCTCGAGCGCTGATGAGAAAAAAATCTGTCCCCCAGGAAATCTTCGAGACAAAACCGTAGCCACCGCATACTAGGTCCTACTAATATTGTATCAAAATCGCATTATACTAGGAACATTCGCGTAAACCGCGAAACGACGTGAGACTGTTCGCAAATCGAAAGTCGACAGGTTGTTTCACGCACAAAAATTTTTACGAACGGAGAAGCTCGAAAAATTTTTTTTCATAAACTGGTTAGTGTACCTCAATGAAACTTAGTACACTTATTTGTATATTTATGAACTACATCCACAAGTTTTTGTTCTTAATTATTAGACAGCGGATCTTTATGCAAAATAAAAATATTCTATTTGAATTGCAACAAACTGGAGCAAAATAGATATTTCTTCCTTAATATGTTTGATTGGTAGAAAATAATATAACAATATTTTAAATTCCTCTAATGTTTTTAATGTCTTATATTACACCTACTCATTTTTGTTATGAATGCAAAAAATCCGCTGTCTAGTAATTATCAACAACATTGCAAAAGTTATTGGTCAAAGAAGCAGGAAAGGTTTGAAGAATTCTTTTGCGTGTTTTACGAGTGAGTTTGAACTAAATGTTCATTTTATTCGATGATTCATTATTGCATTTCACATTTCATGCATTTACAGGATATGTATGTACATGTGCGGAATATGATGATTAAATTTGTTGGAGAGCCCAGCAGCCCACCATTAAAGAAGATAACCAATTTTAATTATTTGATTTCGATTCGACGTTTCAAAGAAACGCGTTAATGCGTGATAACCTGAATTGAAGCGGACATCTCGTATTCATTTATTATTGGTGCTTCAATACCGAAATACATACGTCAAATGTAATTTTCCGAAGTTTGTAATCTTTTTAGCCAGTGAAATATTTTCAAATTCATGCGCGTAATGCATGCACGCTGCTGACGTCATTTCGTGCGCATTAAAATGAATTAAGCTTCGTTAAATGTTAATGTTTCTATCAAGTACAATCGATTGCGAACTGAAGAATTCCACGTGCCCCAATATAAATCAATATTATATTATAACAACTTATACATCAACTTCTATAAAATCTTGCTGAATTTAGATGAAAACTTTCGTTTAATCGAGACCAATTTTCCAAATTGTAACTGAAATGGTTAAATTTCTATTTAGCTCCCAATTTTCGCAATTGATGAGAATTTTAATTTCGCATTAAAATCCTTAGAAATCAATCTTGAACACTAGATTGAGATTTTTGAAACTCTAGGTTGAATTTCGAAGTGTTTGAAGTGTTTTAAGAAACACAAAGGTGGCTGATCAAGAAATCAACGTTCCAATAAAGTTCAGCAACTCGTATTTCGCGGAAACGTTTCGTTTTCCGCGAGCAGTTACTCACGAACAGGACGGACTCCATCATTTTTAAAATTGAAAGTGCTTCTTTGGGTACGCCGCGGAAACTGTTCGTTCCGGACGTAAAACAAACATTTGTCAGCCTTTCTCAAGTCTTTATTCGTCGGCCCCGGGACAAATAACCTCGAAGCTGGCGGCAGATTTTCGTCTCGCAATTTCTTGCGTTTCTTTCTACGGGCGGCGAGCAGCTCCGAGATCAGATAATAAAGAAACTCGACGAAACTTATGACCGAGCCGCCCAGACAGAGTCCGAAGATTCCTCCAAAAGAAGCTGAAATTGCATTTTCATTCCTTAGATTGCCCTGATCTACTCATTCCGCACATTATCCTCATTTCAAAAAATCAATTGCATTGCCGTATCTCGTGTAGACATACCAAAATTTGCTGATATAGATTTATAATTATTGAACTACATATTAGGTTTGTTAGAAAATTTTGTTGCAAGTCTTAAAGTTTGGATTAAGAGAACTTCTTAATTTAATGGTCTGACTATAAGCAATCTTTGGGAATTTTTTTTAGAAAAAGTTTTAAGATTCTAAATTTAACATACTTGTGAAGCAACATTTGAAGAATGTACACAATCTTTTTTAAGTAATAATAATTATTTTCTTCGAAGTTATAGCGGTAGCCACTGATATAAGAGCACTTCGAGAAAATTTCTGGCTCCGCCTCCACGAAGCATTTCCAGCTCTACTTGACTTTGTTTTACACGTTCTCTCTTATTAAACGTTTCACGGGATGCGTCAGATATGTTTTGAGCAAGTTTTCCTTACCCAGAAGACTATCCCAGCCCAAGATGGTTTCCGTGCGGTACTCTATGTACGAACCAACCCCGAAATACACGTAGAGGAACGAGATATTATTTACATACAAGCCGTGCCTGTAAAGAAACGCTCATGAATTCCTTGTTCGTGAATGGGAGGAAAGAAGCTTTTGCTCGCGAGGTCTTTCACTGGGCTCCATAATAAGAGGCACCAACGACGTTTTCACGCTAATGCATTCTATTGCGCTCAACGCTTTCGAGTGGAAATAGCAATTTTCTCACAAACAAGTTAAACACGTATTATTGATATTATTGCTACTAAAAATATTAGGCTACAAGCTTGGAGGCAGAAAGAGGATAGAATTGTTGTTGGCTTTCCATTTCACTGTGTCAATGCAATAAGAGATTCATCTAGTAATTAAGATTCCTTTACTACCAATTCTTTTTAAAATTCTGTGTTTGAGGACAAATATTAAGTTGGTGCAAGAAACTTTCAGAAATTTTATGTTCTTAAATATTAGCAAGAAATATTTTCCTAATTACGAAAATTGAGTGAAACTTACGTGAGCTCGGAATCGTATTCCGGATTGTCTATCCGAATCGATTCGCTGACAACCTCGTACGACTCATCGTTGCATTGTGGAAGACAGTTGCAATCTTTCTTGGACAAATGCATCTCGGAAAGAATATCTGCTTATCATATTAGTAAATATTAGTAAAAATATTCAACAAAAATTCTCTCTTTTCAAGCCTGAAAATTTAAGGTACAATTTGTTCATTAATTGCAGAAATGCATTGTTACTTACTTCTGCGGGTCAGGATGCAATCGACATCGGTTAAGTAGCATGTGCGAACGTCTGGGTCTGATAACGAACAATGTAAACATTTATTAACGTCCAAAACGAGTTAGTAAATCTATTTTATCTTAGATCTAAAATCTAAAATGAAGTCAATATGCATCGATGAGTTACTCACGTTCATCAGGGTAAAAGAAAGGCAGACATCCGCAAGGTACGTAAGCATTTCGCTGAATGCACTCCGAGATGCACGTCTGGTAACTATACTTCTTTCCACCGGGGCTCTGAACATCGCCGATAGCCAAAAAATAATTTCAAATACAATAAGTATTCGATCTAAGAAAAATGGATATCCCCTCCACTGCGGGGCACATCCTGCTCATGGGACTTTCGTGAACTTATTTATGGCAGTTTTGTTATTAAAATGACACTAAACATGATGATTACACTGCGGATTTTTATGCATTTATACCAAAATTGAGCAGATGAAATTCAAAATTGTTGAAAAATTTTAAAAATTGAAGATGTCAATATACGATTTCTCCTCTTTTAAATAATATCATTAAGGGAAGAAATAACATTCAATTTAGTTTCTATTTCTTGCAATCGATGCAGACAATTTTTATTTTACATAAAGATCCGCAGTCTAATGATGATAAATCGAAAGACGTCACTTTGAGAATTAGTTCCAATGATATGGAAAAATGGATGAACTTATGGTTCAAGCTAACAGCAACATTTTACCTCGCCATCGAATAAACACATTCTCTTGTTCAAGGGTATGTTGCGGATGTTCTCCGAGCTGCTGACTTTCGTCCCGGAAAGTGCCAACGTCATTACATGGCCGGGGACCAGGGATGAGGTTTGCGCCCCGACATCCGGATAATCTATCGGATCGTGTACCAACACGTTGACACCAATGAACTGTCTTATCGAGCTTTTATAGTTCGCAGCGTCGATGTTTAGGGCGACCGATAAACCAATATCACGGCCCGATCCCGGTGCACGCTGCAACATCACCGTTCAACCTCTTTGTACAGGATTTGCCAAGATGGTGTCGTCGATAGGATGTTTCGAATTTTGAAATTGATAAGGGCAATGGATTTCTGTCGATACGTCTCTGCGCACCAAATACGAGCAAACCAAACTTGTGGAGACAAATTTGATGTTCCTTATTTGTAATAAACAGACTGCGGATTTAATGCAATCATGACAAAAATGAAGAATTTAAGGATGTTGTGCTATTATTTTCTATTTATATTACAACTAACTCGGACAATTTTTATGTTGCATAAAAATCCGTAGTCTAGTAATTAATTTGAAGCGTAATTATGAAGATAATTTATGAATAGACTGCGGATATTTATGCATCGATTTTGGATCGACAAATGCTATTACCAATGAAAATAGAATTTTATTTGATACCACTTTCTTAAAAAATGTCTACAAAAATTGAAAATTGCATAAACATCTGCAGTCTATTTATGAATGATAATTTAGTATATTGTTACCAGAATTTTGTTAACGCCCGGTAGAAACTCTGAGGAATTGTCAGACTGCATCGGTTCTTCGGCCATGGTGATATCCGCCAGCCACGAATCGTTGCCTCTGAAAAAGGATAAAAATCTTCGATCAAGAAACTTGAAAACAAAAATGATTTCACCAACAACGTGATAAGATGCTCCAATATTATTCAAAGATTGCCAAAGTGCGGATCTTTATGCAAAAATGGTCTGCATCACCAGCAATTTTAAGAATTTTTTGGGAACTTGAAGATAACGTAAAAAATAATCTATTAATTTTATTAGAAGTATACAAAAGCCGCATTGATTACATGTCTTGATTACATTTTCGAAAGATCATAGTGATAGTTGAAGCCACAGCAGAAGCCCTCGTTCGATTTCACAGTTTTGAAAATCTTGTTGCAGTTGTAGATCTGCCCGAGCCAGGAGCATCTGACCAACAATGCGTTGCAAGGTTGCATCAACTGCAATGAAAATACAGTGTGATCATAAGCCATAAATATCAAAATACAGTAAATATTCGAGCTAAGATAACGGGAACTGCACGATCTAAGAAAAATGTGTAGTGTAATATTAATAAAATATTTCTATTCATTGAAATATTTCGATAAAAATGATTCCCACACAATACATTTGATTTTCTTAGGAATTAATACAGAAAACTTGTCGAAAGCAATGAACTATTTTCTATATCATGTACTACAATATTCGCAAAAGATCTATCGAGATAACAAGGGGTATTGTTCACCTCGAACATTAGTTTTTCGACGGTGTAACCGAGCGTGTCGAGGGCCCACGCCGCGGTTGCGTTATCGATCTCGATTCTATCAGGTCGTATCAGTTTCATCAGTGAAGAAAACAGTCTATTGGTCATGCTGATGTCGAATCCATTCATCAGTCTGTTGGGACAAATTGAATTCAGTGTACGAAAGGAATTAGAGAACATTGAGAAGAACGAAGTAAATGAGAATCTTAATTAAACAAACTGTTCTCTCTTCGTTAAAACGAAATATCAACAGGACAAATGAATTTTGTCGTAGCGGTGGTCACGAATGCATTTAGACAGATTTGAAAGCTTTACTTTCCATTACATGTCTGTTACAGAAAACTTTTGTTTTAGTTTGAAAACAACTCAAAGAAAATTTGCTTTGTCTAATTTCAAGAATATCACACACGAAACTCCCTCTGTACTGTTCCTTGATTTCATAAGTAAGTTTTAATTATAAAGCCGCGCAATGAGCGTGTTGTAAAGGAAACTTTACTCAATAAAGAATCGAGGTAAATTGTTTGTGACATACTATCAGTCGAAACTCTTTTAATTAATGGAAGTAGGTCGAACGTGGAAGGGTTGTAATTTATGGTTACTTACACAAGAAATTCAAAATTTCAATCAAAACACTAATCGCCTGACCACAGAGTTAATTACACAATTATCGTTTTACAAAAAAACGAGAACTTTAATCTAAACAATTCAAAGATGTTTGAACTGCAATAGATTAAAACGTAGACTTACAATTTTCTCGCAATTACGTTGGCGCTTAGTCCGTAAACTTTATTATTGTTACATATCGTAATCCCCGGGAATTGTAAATCCTTAATTGGGTTCGAGGTATCGATGATCGTCACTGTGGGATTATTCGAAAAATGTTCCCATAACCGTAGCATCAGTATCAAACAGAAAAAAATGGCTGCCACACAAATCTGCGCAGAATTCTTTATGAGATTAAAATAATTTTCCAGAGAGAACTTGTAAAGAACGGTTTACCCACCGCAAACCAAATTGCTCGTTCGAATCTGGTTTCAGCTGTGACGATATAACGAAATCCGTGCAGACCGCTATTTTCGCAATAAACATGGAAGAATTTTTTCAAAGATCGAATGATGCTTAACCGATCCATTGACCGTCCTACAAAAAAAGAAAGAAATTCTATCGGTCCTCTTGATTTGGTTAACTCTTTTGACACACGCACCACAAAGCTTATTTATTCTGTAAACTATCTCCGCTACTACAATTTCCACTTCTATATTATATAGATAAAATGACGGAGTGTATTGGATAGCTAATATTTAAACTATTTTTATTGAGGCACAGATGTTATCGATTTTAAAAACATTACAATGAGTTTTCATGCTTCTCCATCCTTGTTAGCTCAAAACCACGTTTTCAAAGTTTCCATTTGTAGTATATGGTAAACTACCCTTATTACGAAAATTTCCAAGCATACAATGATGTTTAAGTTTGAGCAAACTCGACCGAAGTGAAGACTACACAATGAGAGTAAAGAACACAAGATTTTATCACCACACACACTAGGAAACTATAGCCGAGGTAATCGGAATTATCTCGGTGAAGCTGTCTGATCAGTTAGACTTTAGACGTTTCGAGTTGCAACGTGTAGATCGTTACCCGATCGTTGTGCAAAAGCACAACCCTAGACACGGCATTCCGCCCCTTTTCTTCGCTCGCAGAAGCGAATTCCATTTACAGCGCATTATAAACAACGAAGAACAGACAGAATACTCAACTAAGCAGCTCAAGTCGCTGTCGTACCGGCCCTTTGTCGCGGTCGCTAAAAGGTTGCTATGTACAATCATATTGCAGAAACCGCAAGGAAAACAATGGCGACATTATGGGAGGATGAGTGACTTCTTCACTGTTTTTATAATGGAGAAAAATTGCCTGAAACGCCACCTAATCATAAATTAATTCGTGGACTAATCGTTACCGTTTATTAGATACAACAAAAATTATATCGTTAAACGTACTACAACTTTGTAAAATAAATTATGAATATCGTTAAATTTTGCAATGATCAGAACATAATATTCGCTTAATTGATAACAGGATCGTTATTTCGCGATAAGTACAGTGCTTATAATCAACGAAATGGATGAGCAGCGAATCCTCTTAGATTACTATAGCCAGTCACTCACCAAGCCTGCTCACTTTCTTAGCTGAATGATAACCATACCGCGGTAACGTTTGCATTCTGACATTTTCAGGATCGACTGTGCCAGACACCAAATACGAACATAAGCCAAACTGGCTGTCACGAGACCCATCAAACGAATGAACAAATTAGTGTCGTGGATGATACCGAGGAACACCCTACGCCTCCAAGTAATACCATTTTCTACCAATTTCGCGCGGCAAATTCTAGGAAATGGCGTTATTAGGCTAATCCATAACCACTCAGGCAAATGATACAGAGGTAAGAGGCCAGAAAAAATAACAGATTGTCGGCGATCGATGGATGGCCTGTCATGGTCAACGAATTGGTTCAACTGTGAGTTGTAAAAATCGGAAATGGACTTGAAATTGAACGTGTCGCAGTGGCAATCGATGCTCAATTGTTATGTACAGCTTTATAGAGCTCGATGGAATGAGATGTTAAGGGTGGAAAGATTTTAACTTTGGTAGGAAGTAGTTTGTAATGATATTTCAAGTCATGATGGCAAGATCGCTCAAAATTTAGACGTGAGAAATATATTTTGAAATCTAAAGACATGTAACATGACTTCTAAAGATAGGAGAACGTTGTATATGGCAACATTTTATAGTTTTTAATCGGGATGAGTTTTATACAAAATGGGAAAAATTCTTAGTGACTTGAAATCAATAAATAGAACTTGAAGTGATTTAATACATGATAGATTTTAGAAAAATTTAAGTATTGGAGCATTGAACGGTCTCATCCGTGAGTGAGCCCCTGAGGGACCTCCGATAGGAGGAATACCAATTTTGAACAAGATGCGGAAATTTTTAGAAGAGAGACTTGTGAGAGTTCCGAAGTGAACAATCAAAAATTTAGAAATAAAAATTGCCGCGTTCACTGACCGAATAATTCTTCGAAATAACGAACTGAAGGTGGGCCTAGAGCAAACGAAGAAAGCATTGATGTACCCTTGGCCGACTGCAAGCTAGATTAAAGTAAATTCATATACAATTTAATGAAATATGTTTTTATATTTTGTAAGTCTCAAATTCTATTACACAATGTTATCAAAAATTGTAAAAGTGCAGCTATTAGCTCGATATTATCCTTTATTCATAAGATACTTGAAGTTCTTACAAATAGAAGATAATACCGATTGCCCAGATCTCACCGCGTTACGAATACGTTACGAGATGCTAACAGTCTCTCGTCGGTGTCAATATGGTTCCATAACGATTTGCCTTCTCACCGATGAGAATCTCCTCAGTGGCCTTCTGCACCGACGAGATCACGTCGATGGCCTTCTGCTTCTTATTCCAGCCAGAATACATTCTAGAGGGCGTAAGAAAACACCGAATTATTCGAGTGACACGATCTCCCATAAGGCTGGCAGTCTTTAACAGTCTCTGTTTCGTTCGAAGTAACGAACTTCTATTGCAGTTGAACATAGTCTCGAATATTGCTTTCGTCCTGGCTCCCTTTCCGGGTCTCTTGTGCAACAACCTCCTCGTGGTGAGACCTGAAATGTGAAACTTCTAGTACCTTATGAATAGAGGGTAATATCGAACTAATAGCTGCACTTTTAATAAATATATTTATTTTCAATAAATTCTATTCCTATTCTCTTCCATAACATTTTGCAATTTCACCTATCTTCAGAACAAGATATATATATTATTCAAGCTGGTTCACCCCGGGCGTGAACACTGTCATATATTCTCTGATTCTATTTAGGTAAAGAGCGCGGAACCACCGACTAGTATCACAGACGAATATCTCGTCGATATCTCGTCTGTGCTAGTATCCCGTCGGTGGCGGAACTTTTAGCGATGTTGGTATTTCAGATCACTGTTAATTCCACGTTATCCTCGCGCCCATTTCGCCCACTTCCCGGTATCGCTGAATAGCGCTGGCAGTCTTTAACAGTATCTCGTCGGTGTTATAACTTTTGCACAGTCGGTTACAAGACCATTTCACGATATCTTCTGTCACCGACGAGATACTGTTTCTCGTCGGTGCTTCTGTAACTGCAAACTTATTTACCAACAGAGATAATACAAGTTATTTTGTATTGCTATCTTTTTTGCAATCATCTTTTATTTATAATCTATAAACATTTTAATTGTACATAATATATTAAAATAACTTACAATGTACTACTGCATATGTAGGAAGTGTAATATTTGAATAGATAAGACTGAAACGCACAAATCTAATTCTATTCGTTTTATTTAGATTCTTATTAATTATTTAGACACAATTATAAACTTGTAATTAGAAATATGTTTCAATTATTCAGAAAATTCATGACCGAAATTATTAAAAGGTTTACCATCAGGCCTCTTGGTCTAGGGGTATGATTCCTGCTTTGGGTGCAGGAGGTCCCGGGTTCAAATCCCGGAGAGGCCCGATTTTTTTAAACTTTCAACCTTATAAATGCAATTGAAAAATATATGTACAATGATTTTTTTTAAATTGTCACAATTATTATTATTTCACTCGTGTTATTATAGTTTACTTAACTAAGAACGACTACTAACGATTTAACTAAAAAATTTTATTTTAGCAATATCGTAACAAATATAATATTTCAAAAGATAGATAGAGCTTGGGAACATGGTACATAGCTCTCTTATCAAACATATTTTGATTCATATTCACAATTAGGTCATTTACTTCATTATCAATCTACATAATTTATGCGGGGCTGTATCACTGAATACAAGATCTCCCCATCTGTCTTCTCGATGTCATGTTCTGAGTAAATATTTACAGAGATACGATCTAATTAGTCACAAATATTAACAATCCAAAGTTTAATTAACGAACAAAATATATTTCACGAGAATGGAAGACACGATATTTCGGTACAGCAGCACTGCTCGTTATGATAAAGATGAAAGTGAAATTTTACACACAATTTTATTACATTGTAATATCGGTTACTCAAAATTATATGATCCACAAGCTTTTATTTATATTGTATGCAACAATCAAGCAGAAGAACAGTGACTAAAAACAGTGACATGTTTCTAACCTCATTGATTACTATAAAAGAGAATTTTATTTAAACACTAACCCCTATGCCGATAAAGCTAGGATTTACTACAATTTCCAATAAATTGGACGTATTCATATTTAAGATTTTACAATTATAAATTAACATTAAATTATCTAGAAAAACGGTGAGCTAAAACAGTTTCGCAATGTTTCAATAAACCTTGTAAATAAGTTGGGCGTGTACGTTAACATAAGAATTGATATTAGAATTTGCTAATTATACAGGTTATTCGCTAAAACACATGTAAATGCATGCAAATCCGCTAAACTAAAATGTTCATTCATATGCTCCGGGGATAATACCTAATTTTCAATTACGGAAAACCGAAGATCCCCCACTAATTTCCCAGAGTGCTCCGCGGCCGTTTCAAATCTCGCGCGGCAAATTTCCCTACTCCTCTCGAACGTCTAAGATGGCGTCGCGAGTTTGCGGCGCGCATGCACCAGTTCCTCAATGGTCGGGCAAAAACACAGCTGGTCTACGATCACCGAAGCAAGCTGACGGTCGGAACGCTATCAATGTGATTTTCGTGTGATTCTCACCGATCTACCGGTCAGATCGCGAGAGTACGTGGCGAGAGCGTGCATCGAAGAATCGTTAAGTGCCCGGGGCCAGTGTTTGATGTGTGTGCTTAGATGTATGCAAACTTCGGTAATCTCGGTGTCACGAGGATTTTTCACTGCCCTGGATACAAAGGAGTCTCGAGAGGTGGTTCGAGCGTCCTTTCGGTGAGTCCTTTTCGTATCCTAATTCAATCACATTCCCCGGAAATCATCATCCACCATACAATTCCACCACCAATCATCTCGGCCAAATCGAGTGACCATTTTCCACCCGAAACACTCGTATGTAATCTATCCGGGAAGTGCGATTCCAAGTCCCATCAACCCGAACTTTCGAGCCATGAAAGATTCGATTCTCTCCCTT
Organism: Lasioglossum marginatum; assembly: GCA_028455795.1. NCBI lineage: Eukaryota > Metazoa > Arthropoda > Insecta > Hymenoptera > Halictidae > Lasioglossum > Lasioglossum marginatum. The sequence goes on from CM052245.1 coordinate 846,520, forward strand.
CCGTAGCAATAAACAACCATTGTTATCATTTATTTCTTACTGACTCGCGATCATGTCAACAATAGACTCGTTAGCAACCGTGGAACTGGGGGGTGATGTTTTTCATAATTTTCCAGGGTTTCGGATTAAGTTGATGGTTAATTATAAGGAACCAAATGGAACAATAGATTGCTCCCTCGGTAAAAAAGCGTTCTCCAAATCGGGAGCCCTGCGTTTTGCGGGCCGTGCAGCAGCATCATCGGTAAATAGGTCAGAGGAAAGTTTCTGTAATCCCGCAGTGAGAGATCCCGGACAGGTTCGCCTGTTGAGAGGGAGATTCTTATCGCTTGTTATCTGTCATTGCTCCTCGACTGCATGCGGGAAACCATAGGACCCTCGACGAATCCCCACGCACACGTTGTCTTTTGTTATCTCGGATAGTGGAGGATCATAGCTCTCTCCCGGATTTTTCTCATCGTTACGCAGGGTACGTGCGCACCGACGGTAAACAACGAGGACGGAAGTCGGTTTCGTCGGGCCACGCGTACTTAGGGGATAAGATACAGTGGCTGGAGATAGCACACCTTCTGGTTTTCTTTCAATTTGTGTACACCGTTCTGGGACCATGGCTCACGCAATTAATTCTACGGATTTTAAAATTCATCGCCGCGATGGTGCCTCGAGTGCACCGTATTTTGTTGGCTAGTTCTAGGAGATGCTGGAGGGTTGAAAGAGCGTTAAAAAAAGCTAGAGGGTTGGCAAAGAAGAAATCTTGAGCCGAATATTAACTTTTTAGTCTTTGTTCCATCGAATAAATTATTTCAGGTGTTGGAATCTTTTGTGGCTACTACTTCGTCAGCGGACACGTTGAATTACGTTTTTATCCTATATACTGTGTGTCCAAATAAATAGGCAACGTTTGAGAATCCAACCTATAGATTGTTCTTTATTATATTTATTTACTATTCTATCTTTTATATTATTTTTCATGTTCTCATTATTTATACAAAGGGATCGATTTATATACGGCGAAATTGCTGATAGAAAAACAGATCGCCCACACGAGAAAGTTTGTTCTCCAATGCCCTATACCTACCGTGTAGTTTTCGTATTTTTTTTCGTGCTTACAAAACTTTAACCCTCGATCAACAAACCGGAAATAGCGACGCTGCAAACAAATATCGGGGTACCTGACCCATATCTAATTTTTTATATGCTTCAAGTGTGGCTTTCTACACAAAATATTATTTAATAATGTCGAACGTTAAAAAGGAAAGAAATGTGTTATGAATCAAATAATTGAATCTTCACCGTTCAAGTTTTGTGACGCAGCTCCAAAACGGAAGTGAATATTCAAAATTGTGTCTTTTGTGCGGCGTGGGTCTATTATATCGTGAGTCACCGTGTACAGGGTGGACTCGTAAAACCTTTTTTTGGCTGATCAGCTTTTATATCTCGGGACCACGAGAGCTGGACGGAAATTTAAGACGGGATGGGTCTGACAAGAGGAGCCTATCGATACCGCAGGACATTTTATTGCCCGAGAAAGGCACTATGGTCCGTTCTCCGAAAGAAGAGATCCGGACAGCTACAATAGCTGTCCTTTCCATTCTAAGCAGCATGAGTGTCGTCTATCTTGAGCTATCTTGGCGGGGGTGAACAGCTGTTACGACCTCCGGTGCCTCTCTTGTCGAGAAACGGCCCATAGAGGTACCTAACGGCAATTTCTATAGTCATAGAAAAATTAGAGATTGCGAACAACATTCTCTACTAGCGAATCGTCATGGTTGAAATTGTTTCTGTGTTTAAATGGCTATTGACGTTACATTGAAACAGAGATTAGACAAGTCCTGAAAGATACCCCTGAGCCTTATCATGTTTCGGTCAACTCTTTTGTCTCGGGACTTGAAACATGAGTACACTACCTCCCTGTCGATTGTACACCCTGTATATTTTTCACAAGGGGATACGTCGATCTCTGCTTACAGGGGTGGCGCGCAATCGAGACGCTAAGGGGGTTGGAGAAAAATCTCTCTAATAATATAATCTCTCTAATAAATCTCTAATACTGGCTACTTACGCCTCCCAGTTGTCGCGAGGAGTACTCTAACCCCTTGCCTGGTATGTAATATGAAGTCAGCATCGTGATGAAGAATTCATAGAGAATTCAGTGAACATGTTTTCATTTTTATTAAACTGGAATAAAATACAATTCCTCTGTTGTCGACATTTAACCATTAGGAAAAATGTAAGATATTTTTAAAAATTCTTTTATAATATAGTTGATATTGCCGCTCTTGCTTTCTACCTTATATTTTTACGTCAATTAGGAGAAGAACTTTGTATCCTAATGGCACCACACTCAATAAACATTCCATCGACTTCTGCACAGCCATTGTCGTTAGATGGAAGTGGAAGAAAAAAAAGCGAAGTTGTACCACGAGTTTCATCACCGCCAATTTTAGCATCGCTTTTTAGTATACTGTCTCCGACACCGTAGTAAAAATCGTTGATTACCGACATAGGGGCTTAGTGCGCCATAGTTGGCGTCGTTAGCCCGGACCGCGTGTTTACACGCAAACACAGCTGCACCGTAATTCGACGGATAACGTTATCATCTCAACGCAGTATCTGCGAGTGGGTCTTGAACCCCGTTGTACTCCTCGTCCGTCGAACTATTTTTATTTTACGCCTTCATTACTCTACGATTCGGTGGTATATCGAGTACTTGACCGAAGTAATGTTGCTGCAGTTGTCCTGGGGACTCTGACCTTGTCCTATGCAAAACGTCCGGGCTTTTAATCGTTGCACCAATTAACGGGCCGGCAACTCGGTATTGCGGCTTAATTAGTCGATCCATGACGGCCTGGTCAACCGGCCATTGTTAAAAACATCATAAATTGTCTCCTCCTCTATTTCTGTCTTCCCGCGACTATCCCACCCTCGATTACTCTAAGCGAAAGAGCGATTCTTTGATGTATGAATGGCGTTGGAAACATTGAAATATCACGGTTCTTTTCCAAAATATAAAACGGAATATTTGAACAAGAACACGTCACGGTGGCAGTCATTTTCCGGGGCGTTCAAAAGTATTAGAACTATCTATTGCATGCGATTACGTAATCGTTCTACGATTGTATTTGTTCTTCACAAACAATTTAATAGTAACACGTCAGATTAGATTGTAATATCTCTTGACAAACAATAATATCTGCATCAGAAGATACGCCTGTCGGCGTGACGCGTCTTGTGAAGCTACTTCGTTTGTCTTTGAAGAAGCGGGATGTGACTTTTAACTTTTATCAACGCTTTTGTAGGTCGAAAGATCGTCCGTTCACGCGGAGTAATTAGATTTTCTCTGGCGTGTTCAATCCTGTAAATAAATTGAAAACTGTCCGCAAGGATTGGCAGATTTCAAGTGACCTTCTCAACCAGTGTTTTTATAATTGCAATTGTTACATAGAAAACCGTAGCAGGTTTAGTGTTAAAGTTCATCGCGAAGGTTGAAGTTGTAGCATTTACTCTCGATTGGTTTCTCTGTATCGATCGGTATGTGCATCGATTATCCGGTAACGATCTCCCGGATCGCGCCGCCGAAAATCGGCGACGCCGCGCCGCGCGCCAGCGAACGAATGGCCGCTAATTTCGAACGGTAGGCAGCTGTTACCGTTCGACGCGATTTGTATCGGGTAATTAACCGGCATTAAAAATGCACGCGACGCTCCGACGACGACGACGGCGCGGCGGATCGAAGTATCGGGTTTCGCAGCTCGGCCTCGATCCGGTTTTGCAGACTCCACGGCGAAAATTCCGGGAGCACACTGTGTTCCGCGGTTCGTCATATTATTCTCGGTGGCTTGCAGAAAACTGCGAGCCTGTCGCGAAACTGCGCGCGAATCATTTCTGCATGGTGTTCTCCGTGTTTCTGTTCTGCTTCGAGCGACGAGAATCCACTCGAGCATTCTATCTCTTCAGTCGAAATTCCCCTCGCGTCACTGATATCTTGTTTATGCAATTTGTCTTCTATCTGTAACAGGATGTAGCATAATTGATAAAAGTGGGCGGCTGTTTCCCTTTATCTGGAAGCCGTAGCTAACCCGCGAGTTGATAATGTTCAATAAATTCCTAACAGAGGAGGATGCAAAATATAAAAGGATTTTTAGCTACGTTGTTTCTCAGAAAAATTACTTACTTCTTGAACTACTAGCTCCAACAAGCATCGAAAAGTAAAGTAAAGAGAATAAAATTGATATAATTCACACAAGAATGATAATATACGACAGGTACATACTATCACGAGTCGAATACAAATTTTCCCATAATGCCAGGTCTCCCGGTAAGAGGGACTAAAAGGAAAACTCGATAAAATAGAGAAAAAAAGCTGCGAACTGGAGCGTATTATAAAGTTGGAACTGTATTATAGAGAATTCGGTCTGCAACCATCAAAACTATGAAACACGGTCAGCGTGTATCTGTGTCAGCAACCGCGAATGCAGCGAAATATGCTACCATCCCTTTTCCTGTCATCAAATAATTTGCTATCAAAGCTCGCACCGAAACAAAACTAAAACATCCCCAGGTTACAATTTGTCCTGTAAAACGAATACATTCACGCAACGATCATGATCACAAAAATGAAGATATAAAGCGGTTGGTTGCGCCAAAAATCAATAGACAACACAAGCAATGAAAACATCTGCCGTTTGGCTCCGCGCCCTTATTTTAGGGTGGTTAATGATCGAATAATAGCAATAATCGTATAAAAAGTTTTTCTGTCCAATTCGAACGAATTTATCGAGCGACTCAGTACATCTGATTCTGGACGATGGCTATGGTGATCCATAAAAAAGTTCTCTTTTTACGAGACTCGTTGCTTAACTGCGAAGCGAAGATATCTCGTCGGTAAATTATTAGGAAGAACGAGGCGGTAGCGAAACTAGCGTTACGCTGGCGCTTGAGTAGCGAAAGTGGAGAAACTTTCCGATCTCCGTGGCGAAAGAAACATCGCGATACGAATTATGCGGTTCGCGTGGCCATGAATTTGCAACGGGACCGGTGGAAATTCGCCGGACCATGGGACGCATCCAGGAACACTTGCTCTTGTACTATTTTTACAAAAATTATTGAAATAGTTTAATCATGAAATGGTAAAAGATTGTTGGAATAACGCGAACCTACTCGAATTCTATTATTTCTAGATTTTTAGCGATCCATCAGCTTCCCATCGATGGCTCTCCACGTTGAATGCATCGAAACCGAGAGCGACGTGTGCACACGTGCCCCGTCAACTGTTCGTTCTGATAACGCGACGCGCATTTCTTCCTTATCGTCTTTCGTTGCTTGTGGGCGTTGCTTCGGGGGTAAGCTAGCCGCAACGAAATAATGAACAGCGTTTGCGTGAACGTGGTTGCCGGCTGACCTTGTTTCAGCCGGTTCTCGTGTATCCGTAATTTTCGGTGCCGATCGAACAAAACCGATTCTGCAGTCCGCTTTTCGTGCACTGCCATTCCCAGCCTTGATCAAATCTGATCTAAGAAATTTTATTTCGACACTGAACCAGCTAACATTTTTTTTTTAGAAATTCAGCAGACTTTTAAAAAAATTTTGTTTATGAGAATTTTGCATATCTAGCAAACGAAAGAAAGGATTACACAGGAGTCTAATTACAATTTCGAAAGACAAGCATCGGGGATGTGACTTTGTGCAACCTAATTGTCTCTGTACCGTCGATCGCGCTCATTACTATAATGCAGTGGTTATACAATCTCTTTCGTCGTTTTCCGTGGCAGCTGCAGGTGTGTCAGGTGTTGCATTATTAATTCATGGTAGATCCGCAATTCGTTCGTGGGAATGGCACCTGGCAGAAAGTAATTATCGGAGGATTGACCGAATTAATTTCGAGAAGCTCGTATACTATGTCTACGAAGGATAGAGTTGGTGAGGGCGGGCGGAGACGCCGCCATTATTCGTCATTGTATTGTGATGACTTTCACGGCGGCCCGTTGTGTCCCAGGAAATTAGACGGCGTTGCTCTTTGGACGTGGCACATAATACGCGATCGCGTTCATCGCTTTTGCGGTTTAGAATCATTGTTGGCTTTTGGCGACGCGAACCTGTGCACGGCTGTAATGAATTATCGGATGTAATAAATCGTCGACGTTCATCAAGCCGTAGTTAATATTTATTAGATGGTAACACGATGCGGGATTTCGTGATTTACCGATCAGACCTTCTCGCAGATCGGTGTCCAATAAGCACCTTGTTCTCGAAATCGTTTCGTCACCCGATTCTTAATTGTATCAGCTGTTGTTTTATTTAATAATACAGTAAACAATTCGATCTAACAATAAGACAAATCCTTGGGTCCGTGCTGTTTTTTACATCGTACAGTTCTACTATTTTTTTGTGACCTCATCGACCGCGCCGGACGTAGAAAGGAACAGCGCGTGTAAACACGAACCGCCGAAAACTTGCGGACCTGGACAACTTATGCTCCGAAAGTCGATTACGTAGAATCGGCTGAATCAGGTCCAAACAGGCTCTCGCACTGGCCGGCCGCGAGTCGATGACGTAGATCGGCTACCCCCATTCGGCCGGCCAGCGCGAGTGGACCTGTCCGGACCTGTCCGGAGAGCGATAGTGGGGGTAACCGATTCTACGTCATCCACTCTCGGAAAAGCAGTTGCCCAGGCCAGAATTAACCTTCCGATGGCTGTGCCCGATTCTATTTTGACCGGGAACATCCAAGCTGTCATTTAAGTACTCAATTTGTGCCAATTAAACTAACTGCTGTTTCATTGAAGATATCGGGAAGACTAATGTGTTTACACGAGATATCATCAAAAGTAAATTTTTAAAAATTATTAATTACAGCTGTGAACGGTCCTAAGCATTGCCAATTATATAGCTATAAAAATCGTTCGTTGTCCGAGGATTAAAGCACTAAATACAGTTAAAATTATATCATGTTTTGTGTCATTTTAATAAGAAAAATGCCACAAATAAGTTAGTGAAAATCCCATAAAAAATAACAAGGTTCCATTAAACATTTGTATTTCAACTTTTCTATTTGCTGCATACTTAACAATGTTTCTCACGGTCCGTCAAAGTCCAGCGTCATTTTCATTAAACTGAAAGGCAGGAAACGAAGTTTAAGCTATATTACTTTCTTATTGAAATGGTCAGCCGTTCGTCGACTCGCGACAATTATATTTTATCTTGTATCATAAATACGATTTTAAAAATAATTCTATGCATTCGAAGCGAGAGTACGGTGTACGGAAATTTTTCTCATTCTATTATATTGATTTAGTGTTATGGTTTCGTGTCTGAACTTTAATGGACATTTATTTTCCACGGATATGTGAGAGCTCGGTGTCCAACGGTGTGCACTGCCAGCCAGTGTGTGCTTTCATCGTGTTTTTTATTATCTGTGCCCACTCCTTGTTGAGATTGAACTTCCATGTATTGGGTGTGCTAAAAATAATAGTAGTTTTTCGTGAAGCAGGAGTATTGATTAAACTCGGTTATGAATGACGAAAAGTTACTCGTAACTCGCTCGCCTCTCTTTCTCTCTCCTATATAGATGCTATTGTTAAAATACATATTCCACGTTGGCGGCAATATTTTTACTATGTAGTCAACATTGAAACTTTCTAATGCCAAATAAGATTAGTCATTGCATTTTTAGCACTGCCAACGCAGCTAGAGGCCGTTCGTTAGTGCATCATGTATGCATGTCATTTTTTCATATTTTTATAGTTGATGCTACAACTACAGAACTATTCGCATAATATTCACAGTGTAATTATTAATAACCAAGTAACAGCTATATGTATAATTACAGAATTTGGAAGGTGTGGTTCGTTTTTAGCATTTTAAAATTTCATACAACCCGTTGGTGTTCGTATGTGACCACGACTTCAGGAAAATTCGCAAGTTGAAAAATGTTCCGAATTTCTGTAAAAAAGGGAAGCTCAAAACACGAAACAAGATTCGTTTCTAGCTGATGTCTTTTTCGAAAACATTCGGTTTGAATCTGAATGTCGGCCAGGTGCGCGTGCTATTGAATGGGACTTGGCTGGCACGTCTGTTCATTACTTATCGTTTCTACCTATTCTAGGCACGAGTGCATGTGCACCGAATGCACCGTTCAATGCCGATTTTCCCGAAAGCTTCGAACGCAGAAAATCCCCTTCTACAATTCCGACCTATATTCTTCCTACCCTTTGCGGGGTTGGAATATTCGAAACAGGTCATCTTGATATCAACGTTGAAATTCGTGATTAAGAAACATGTTACAGGGGAAGACGGATAGTTCCAAAGGGGGCAAGCACGACGCAGCAGAAAATCTTGTTTAGTCATCGCGCTCTCCTCGAAATGTTGTCAGTTCACGTTCCAAGCCATTCCCTTTCTCTCTGCTAATATTTTACCATTTCATTCTTGTGTGTTCGTTATAATGAAAATGTTCCAGACCAAAGCAAATACGCAAGGACAAATAGTTTCAGTAAATTGAAGTTGAACTGAATAAAAATTTACTCTTTTTGTTACCAATTAAATTCGTTCCTTTCTCGCTTCGCGGTTCATTTTTATATACGGCAAATAAACAAATCGAATCAATTCAATTAATATATTGATCAAATATTCTTTTGATTTCTCTGTTATGTTTATTTTCATTCATGGGGTTTTACTGTTACTGCAGAAAGTAACTGTATTCATTTGACCATCATTGATCAAATAATTCATCGAATTTATCTGGGTGTGGGCAAAAGGGGGAATTATTTATTGCTATTAAATGAATATAAAATGTGATTTAACATTTCATGAAGAACATTTCATAAAATATTTCAATGGTGAAGATGAGCAACGACTTGTGATAGGAAAACAAATGGTGGTTGACGCAGAGAATGGGAACATTTTTATTTAATCAATACGCAGAAGGAAAATAATGTTGTCAGAGGGGAAAGGTGTAAAATTGTCTCGTCTCGAGCGGTTCACCCAGCATTTATATCCGGTGCGTCAACACCTGGAAGGATGTCCTTTCTTGCTATCCGCGTATCCTTCCACGAAGGACTCAAGCCCACCTACGCGTGTCGAGGATAATCCGTCTTCCGACCGCAAGGATCGGTCCGGGCTTAAGAAAGAATTTCAAGGGCTCCGCTCTTTTATGGAATCGAGCGTGTCGACGCGGAGCGCCGCGCCGCCTCAGAACGTGGAACTTTTCCTTTCACAATGTGTCCGTTACATATTTCCCCACCGGGAACAACGATTTCTAACAAGGGGAATCATAATCTACCGCAGTGAACACAATTAAACGAAACCGACACCGCTCGATCTTAATTATGGCTTTATACGCCTACTAAATAACCTTCCCTAGCTAACGATCTGAAAAATAATTGTGAAAATTCGAGAATATTCAGATTCGAGAACAATCAACAGTATTTGTATTTTGTATTCGGTCTACTCATTTTTGTCATAAATACATAAAATGCGCAGTGAAAAATCCTTATTTAATAAGAAATCTTTTTTCCGGGCTGAAATTCACGTTGTCTTCGTAGATTGTTAACAACAAACAAGGTACATAACAACAACATAACAAGGTATTACTCTTTAAGAATTTATTTTCCCTTCGGAATAACAACTCGTCGTTGACTGTTAGGGCGATTGTAGTCGCAAGCCAATATTTTCTGTTTAATAATTCAACCAGGTAATGTTGAGTTTGTAAGCATAGGATATTGATTAAAAGTGGTAACATATGTAAGTAGTGGATTGTCAAGGGCGTTTGGACTGCACTTCATTCGAAGACGTAACAGTGCATCCTTTAATGCACTTGTGTTATGCATTATTAAATCTAAATCTTTTATCCGTCAAATTGAAAACTCCTTTATTATGTATACGATAGAGCAAGAGCATAAAATGTGATGGCGATCATTTATTGTAATATTATTATATTATAATCAAATCATATTTTAATACATTGAAGATACTCGTAATGCAGAATGTTATTTAAACACATCGCTGTAATAATTAGTCGTCGCAGGGGTATACAAATGCCTGATAATTATCAGTTACATGATAATTTCTTTCTCCATCGACAGACGAAGGTATACAATTATCCGATTCATGCAAAAATTATTACATAAACCTGGCCACGATTAATTAATTAATAGAGCGTAACGAGCTCCTTTCTCGATGAGCACCGGAAAAACTTATTGTAATATTTCATTGTCACGCTTAACTGCGACGACCGTAATTTTCACTCTTTCACTATCGTCCGCCGTTACTTCGATCGTATTATGCTGGAGGAATATATGGGAAATCTTAACTACCTGATTACGAATCATTATGCAGATTCGTCTTGGGAATCTGCATAGATTGGTCGTTTATGCTTGAGGTTGTACAAAAGTTTGTTTCGTTTGAAGTTTGAGCTGCGGTAGAAGAACTACGGCCTTTAATTTGTAACTGGCTCGGTCTAAATAACGCTGGTGACGTTTATGCAAATTTAGGGAAATGCATTAATACCGGAGCTACAGGACCCTTCAAAATTTCGGATTTCAAATTTTTCAATCTACGATTATTAAGATTATTAAGATTGATTTTATTCAATAGATTTATTACTTTGGATATATAATATGTATGAAGTATGTCACGCGCAAGCGAAGATGAGGCTACGACGCGACGAGCGTTGTATGGGCAATGGGCACGTACGAAAATAATGTAAACAAGCCACGATGAACGTTGTAGCGGCTCGCACGAAAATAATGTAAACAAAGGGTGACATGCAGAGAGGCAATGTAAAGAATCGTCGTGCCCGGTCGTAGCCAGAGAGCACATTGGTTTTATCAATTCACTCATTTTTGTTAATCTCATTCTTCTCGCATCTCGAACCGATCCTACATATGTATACATTCTGATAAAAATTGCTAAAAATTTAAACAAATATATTCTTGTTATTTGTGTGAAGCAATGTAGATTTACATTTTGCACGGGCACTGTTCCGAATCTCTAGCTAAACGAAAGAGTATTGCGGAATCAGCAAACTGTTCACATCCTCGATTCTTTATTTACCAATCCTCTTCAAGTAAAAACATTTATCTCGATACACCGAAACACTAAAACCGTAATCGTGGTTCATATAGTCAACAGGACCGGAGTGTATTATCTTCCGGAATCCTTGAATCCTCTAAGCAAACATTCCACGAATAGAAGGACACCCATAAATTTCCACTTTGGGGATTAAGCATCAGGAAAAAGGCCACGATGATTCATTAACGTCCGTCACGAAGACTCGGAACTAAAGACGGCGAGGTTTCCACAGACTCGAGGAATTGTTTCATATAGCGTTAAAACTTCTTTATTTTCCATGCAAGAGTCTACTTCCGTTAGTTCGTGTCCCGTTTGATCCCGCATCGACTCACTAGAACACGCTCCGATATGCTATACGCTTCGTTCCGGTGCTCTCTGACACTCTATGCTTTTTTCTTAGATCCTGTGCGGCTCGTTGTCTACTCCTTTTTAGTCCTTTTAATCCACTTTGTTCTTCTCCGGACCTCCTTGATGCACTGCCCCTTGATACACTCGTCTTTGGTCCTGTTTGGCTCTCAGCGTCCTCTTCTGTGGTCCTTTGTGCTCCTGTGCAGTCTTCTTTGGTCTTGGGAGATGCCAGAGGACTGATATGAAGTGGTATAATTACTACATATAGTTCCGTTATATGTCTTGTGATACGTTCCAGAGCTTTTGACCTTTCTAGTACATTGTATTCCCTTTTCCGTTTCTTGTTGCTCCACTGTGCTCTTCTTCGGTTATTAACGCAATTAAATGATTGATGTTAGTTTTATGTTCCCAATGGATCGCTTTGATTCATTTTAGTTTAGTTTGGTTCGCTCTGATCTCTTCTCATCCGCTTTGAATTGCTTCAATCCAGTTGTTGTTGTTGCTAATCTGTTCTCAGCTAGTTTTTAACTAGTTAGAACCTTTTTAGCTAGTTTTAACCTCTTTCATCTACTTTCAGTGTACATTGGCCTTGTTTTACCCAACTTCGGTCTGTTTTGACCCTGTTACAGTTAGTTTTGATCTGCTTTGTTCCGTTGCAACCAGCTTTGGACCAACTTTGAACTGTTTCAGCACGTTTTAGCCAGCATTGGTGTACTGTGGCCTTGTTTTAGTTAGTTTTCGGCTGCATTGGCATTATTTTAACAAGTACTAGTTTTATTTATTTTTAAGACATTTTTTCCTTCATCTAAAAACGATAAAAATCGCCTGGTCTCATTATTATCGCACGAGAAAGACCGCTACGCGGACTCGGCAACGGTAAACGGCCGAGTCTTTCAAAGCTCCGCGGAATATTTGACGAGCATTAAACGCCGTGTAATTTACTTTCCGCGCGCGAATACACCTGCACGTCTAAAACCGTGTATACTACGGGCACACACGTTTAACACTCGATCGCACCGCGGCTATTCATGTTCCCCTGTCATTCACAGTGACCGAGCCAGCCAAAGAAATCCTCTATTCATAAAAGGATATTTGTTACGAGACGATAACCCTCGTCTCCGAGGAATCACCGATGGATACGGTCAATGGCGCGCCGATTCCAGACGATTTGCGAAATCGAATTGAACTTGACTTGAACATACTCTCTCATTATTTTATCAGACGATTCTCATCTCGTTCATTGCACAGAATTTTCAGATTGTCCTTCGTTGGATTGGCTCGGGAGAATTTATTTGTCGAATTTAAAAATATATATCATACATTATATTCCCTTTTTGGTAAATTATCGTGAGGGTCCCAGAAGTGTTGCAAGTATACTATAGATTTATAGAACTTTGAATATTTCTTACGAAATAGAATTTTAATGTACCTGCATTTTATTAATACTTTTGATCGGTTAAAGATCGTCCTTGAAAGTGAGAAATTCTATTTAAAACATTTTATCCTTGTTCCGAAATCATTATGGATTATAAATACCAAAAAATCTATAATTCAAGACAATTTCCACAATCCATTTCAGTGATGCAGAAATTTCTACATAATGAATCCATCTAATAACACAGGTTGTCGTTGGCTCGTCGAATGGTTCGAATGAATAGGTTTAATTAGAAGCTCCTGATCTAATTAGAAACTTCATAAATAGACTGCAGATTTGTATGCATTTATGGCAAAAATGATCTCGAATGCAAGACAGTGAAAACATTGAAGAAAAATACTGGTCCATTATTTACAACTCATTAACCTTACTCAAAAAAAAAGAAATGAAAGAAATGTAGCTCCTGTATCTAATTACTTTACGCTAATTACGAAATATATTCGGAGCTTCACGCGAAGATAATTAATATCCACTGAACCCTCTAATCCACTATGTTACGGAACTTCGTTAAAATTGTTCTTCTGACCCAGTATAATGATATAGTAAAATTCTTCGTGCACTTAGCGGCGCGGTCAAGCCTTTCAAAGTTCCCAGATGCACGTAATCGATTCTACGCGGGCTCTTTACCGCCATTAAGACCGAGAGCTGCAGCCGGATTCGCCCGGTTGCAAAGAAGTGTAATTAACGTCCATTGAAAAACGTTCTTCTTTCCTCGACAAAGCCGGTACTTCGTTCTCTTCGTTACAATTTACTCTCAGTGATTTTCTAATGGACAATTGGATGAAAGATGGGAGATAAAGTTGCTTTATACGAAACTCGTTTCTTAAACGAACATTTTCAACTAGAAACACTTTTATTAAGGCGTAGCCGCTTTTCAAAAGATATGTACTCTTGTACAATTTTCTTTAGTAGACTGCGGATTTTTATGCGAAATAAAAATTGTGCACATCGATCACGAGATACAGGAGCTACATACATAGGCATTTATATCATTGCTTAATAATTTTAGCGAAAAACAATACAATCAATTGTTTAGTATTTTCTACGGAAAATATTCTTTTAGAAATACCTCGACCACGTTAAACAGGAATACTCGCTGAAAAATCGATTTTTGCGTCCGAGAAAAGAAATTCTCGGGTCAATAAGTGTTCCTCTCGTTCCGACGGAATTCCGGTGCATTTGTCTTGTGTCAGCAGACGGTAATCAGTTCGATCGAGTGGTGCTTGGCCATCCGGTAGAAAATTCTTGATAAATCGTTCCGGGACGTGCTCGAAAACATTCCTGTTCCGGATACACACGTAGGCCCGCTGAAAGTCTTGTGTGCTCTCGTTGCATCATAGCTCCTCCCATCGGTTTAATACCCTAACCTCGTTTCGGTTAATTACTCGCGATTAGCTTCGAAGACAATCTGAACGGAGAGAGAGAGAGTGACTCCCGTCGTTAGTATACGAAGCCGCCGCCGCCGCTTCAGTTTACAACGTGTTATCATTACGAAACAGATAATGCGCTCTTCGAGGAATTAAATGTTTCATTGAAACTACAGATGGCTCCCCTTATTGATGCTTACGAACTCGCATTATCCGAGCCATCCGTGATAGAGATAGGTATGTACATGATCACGACGCTGTTTACATCGCGTTTGATCTGGATCGTTAATACCGGCTCTTCAATGATCAACCCTATTGAACAAGGCTCTTATAGATCTTGTATGTCATTCTTTATGAGCTGGATGAACAAGTTTCTTCCTAGTCTATGTTAACGTAAAATCAACCAAACCGATTCGATCAATTTATTGAATATCAACTTTAATTCACTATCGATCCAGTTCTCAAATAATCCATTTGATTAACCTAGGATTAGCAGAAAGGAAACATTAAGTACTTAATTCGTATCCGCTACCTTCAAAGCTACAATCAATACACGAGTTTCTCATTCATGTTAAGTTCACCTCCATCAAACTGATTGAATCAATCTAATGATCATTCAATGTATTCTGGTTCGAGCATTAGACGGTTCTAATTATTTTGATGCCGTCCTTACTCTTTGTTTGAAAAATGTTTCTCCTCTTATCGCGGAAATTCAAGTGATAGCTCAATCAAAGGATGTATACAAAATTTCTATTGTTTCTATCTTCTTTCAGGTGTTTCAACGCGTTCGTAGCAAGCTAACAGTACGACAGTTATTTCGTGTTTGAATTACATGTTTTGAATTTGAGTTCCTCGAGTCTTGGGCGTACAGAAAAGAGTGACAGACGTCGAGTATGAATGAAAGGCTCAATCAATTCCAGGAATCGGTGGGGACAGCTTGGCATTCATTAAGCAGAGATTACTGTTGGCGATATTTACACACAATGTGCATACACTTTCTGTTCGATCGAACGTATTGTCAGCATAACCATTCAACGTGGAATGTTACGCGACGTACATAAGTAAAAATTTACTTATCCTACCCAAAAAAGGTTCATTATCCATGAACGCAAAAGCAACCTGACATCCTTCATCTCTCTCTAAATAAATTAAATTTATTTGAGTGTTTTTTGTAGTCAGCGACCAAGAATCAGGAACCAAAACGAAAATCGTAAGACGACGGTGACACTCTCGTACGATCGATTCTATAACCGATCGACCTTAGCCTCCTTTCACGATGGAATGGGGAAATCGACAATTATGGCAAACTTGTGTACACACGTATGTACTTTCTCCGCGTGTGTATTACGTGGTGCTTGTTACGAGCGTAACGCGTAAACACACGAGTCGCAGCGATTCGGAGCCGGAGTTTTTCGTTCGAACACAGACCATGGGGCCTGTCCTCATGAATATTCCCGGCGGACCGGCAACCTTGTTTCGTTTTTGGGGACACGATGGAATTCTTTCGTGACCAACGCTGGAAATATGCTGCCCTACGAAAGAGAAACCGAGGGACGAGCCCCGAACCCGTCTTTTCTCTTTTTTTTTTCTCTCCGGAGAAACCGACCGGAGTTTAGAGTATCTGGATGTCCATGCTAATGTTGGAAGCTCCTCGTTTTTCGAGGCTGAGTTTAAGGAAATTTGTCCCAAATCCATTTCTAAACTGCGGATTTTATGCATTCATGACAGAATTTTTGCTCATTTATGAGGAAATTGGCTGGGTTAAATATAAAATAGTAAACGATTAAAAAAGTTGAAGAGTAATTTAACATTGTCATTAAGGGATGAAATCAATTTTTATATTACTCCTGCTTCCCACAATCAATGCAGAACATTTTTATTTTGCATAAAGATGCGCAGTCTAGGCATCAGCAACGTTACAGTTTAGGCTTGATTGGCATATCATTTTATACAGATTGGTTATCTTTAGGGATTAGAGGAGGTTAGGTACATAGATGGTCAGCTGTGTTGAGGAGTATTGTTAGGTCATTAGGCAGTTTTGTGTTTCTTCTGGCTCGTTCGTAGGTTGCGCAGTAGCAAGTGTGCTATGGTAATAGGTGCTTAATAGGTGCTCGTTCGTATAGTGGCGTTTCCTGTTTGTTTAGCAGATGCAAATGTATGGCAGAATTTGGTTGGATTGATCTAATCATTAGCATTTTTCAAATATGTTCTGATTGTCATTTTTAACGAAAGGTTAGTTAGTATCCAGGGATGAATGGCAGCTATTCTGGCAATGAAAGAATAGCATCATGACACAGTTAGAATTTTACTGCGGCCATTCCCGTGAATCTCTGTGAAAACAGTCATGCAAATGATCGCAGCTATTTTCTTAGGGCGGAACGAGCTGCAGGACGATCTTCCCATTTTGCCATTGTGTTTTCGTGTCCGCGAATATCGATTCTTGGCCAGTTACACGGTCCTGGTGAATTATCGCGAACCTCGACCCACGTTTCCTAGATTGCCAGAGTAGAAAACACCCATTGCTTTCTCCTCCATTTCGTCCGTTTCTCTCTCTCTCGCTCTCTATTCCTCGGAAGAGTGATTGGCAAACGGCGCTCGCGAAAATCATAAATTCCCGAACACAGTTTCGGATGAAAAGACGGGTTCCGTTGATTCATAGCTATGATTCGTGCAACACTCGCCGCGATTCGAGCAGGTAATTTGCAATCTGATCGAAATGAAGAGAATCCTCCGAGGGAGAGATTTACAAATAAATCGAACACAGCGAGACTTCTCCGGAAAGTTTCTCGCGGAAAATCTCCATTTTATATTTCCTCTCGACCCTAGGCCGATGATTATTTAAGTAGCTGTGGTTAAATCATTTTTGGTCGGAACAATCTAAGAAGAACAAACATCGCTTCCACTGCGGGACATAACCCGCGAGTTAAAGTGTAAACACTGCTAATCTAATTACAAAACTTTTTTATTATTCAGTATATTTTATGAAACTTTCACTGACTTATTTGTGGCATTTTTCTGATTAAAATGACACTAAACGTGATATAATTTGAACTGTATTTGATGGTTTGACTCCGGCCTTGGGCAACTAGTGCTCCGAGAGCCGATGACGTAGAATTGACTAAAACTTGGGAAGAGATTGGTGGTAGAAGAAAGCGTTTGACGGGCCCCAACGCAACGATGTTCAGTACCGAATTACACGATCCAAAAAACAGCACGGGCCGAGGGTTTTTCTTAGCTCAAGACTTTATTGTAATGTGAATACATCATTGATCTTGATTAATAAAAATAAAATTCTTGTTGAATGCAAGGGATTGGATTACACTTCCGTTTTTAATTGGCGTCGTTATTTTCGCGAATATCTGTTAATAATGTTACTCACGGCGAGCTGGATCGAATCGGCCGCGATTAAACTGAACACCGTGAACGCGGCTTTTCCGACGAAATTAATTAATCGTTGGAAAAGGGATTTTCGAGAGGCCGATCCCGAAACATCGATAGGTCAATCGGTCGCACTCGACGTCGAGGATTCCGATGGAATTGAAATGCGATGTAACGCGTGCGAAATTGGGCCGCGATTCGACAAGTGTTTTCCCCGAATTCAGATTGTTGCAAGAATAATGTACACCGGAGCTCGAACGTTCCGATCTCTCGTTGCGTTTCTCGGACAAATGAAATCCTTCACTGCTCGTGTTCCATTGAAAATGTTATTTTGTTTCCGTGATGAAACAGCGACGATATGACATTAACCCTTTGCTTTCGAATGACGATTCTGAGGCATCACTAAAAATGGTCATACTATTATTTAAAACAATTTTTACAGTACTATATTTTAAAAGAAATATTCTTCAGTTGAAACGTCTTTTACAGTTGAAACCGGTTCGATCGCAAAGGGTTGACATGTAATGGAATGCGTTTTATTTGTTATTTATGGAGGAAAAAGCATTGGATCGATTCAGGCTGTGGGTCAGACGGAGCGCTCCGTTGTCGACCTTTGAGGAAGAGAAAAATATCCTTAGCGGTTTTAAAAATAAGTTTGTAAGCAGTGGGAGGGGAGGCGAAGGGCCTCCCACATGAATCATGCTCATCGTCAGTGAGGATGATCCCACTATCAGCCCCTGTCCTCCCTTGTGTTTGCACGTGTGCAGAACCCACGCGTCGTTACGACCCCTCAGTTTGGTCCATTGCTCGTACACACACAAGCACGCGCTTGTTCATTTATTAAGTGTAACTCGAACACTGCCACGCTAAGTTAATTGGAAGAGAGACGCGAGTAAGGAACATGTCTTCTTAAACGTTAATCAATAACGGTTTCGTTTCTGTTCGGTTGGTTGCTTTGGACATTGTCGATGCAACGTTATCGAAGTTCGTTATTTACTTCATTTAATTAATTTGATGATATCAACCACTGGTGGAAATAGTTCTATTTAATTTCGTTCACTTACATAGAAAATTGCCAACGGAACGTACTGGAGCTTCTATATTTACTGTATTTAATTAATGTTGTAATGTCAACAGAGTATTGGTGCAATTTCATTCAACTTCGATTTATTTTCATTCGAAATTGTTTGCACAACGTTACAGAAAATGTTGTTTAATTGATATAATCGATTGTGATACTAGAGAAAGTACTATTTAATCTATATAATTAATATGATATTGGGGAAAGTACTATTTAATTTACACGATCAATTTTGTATTATGATTATACTCTTCATTTCAGTGATTCACGTGGTATTCTGATTAAAATACATCGTAATGTAACTTCGCATGATACTTGATTTAGTTGCATATTATTTATATCGAGGTCAATTGTTACGATATTATATCGGTTTCTCCATGAGCTCGCCATTCGCCATAATTGCACTTCACCTCGAGATGATTATTTAACTCAATTTAATTTATTACCCGGAGAGGTATTATACTATAACTAGGCCTCTCTGCTACGGTTTGGTATGAATTTGGTATTCTCTTAAATTAACCATTTCATTCAATTATTATGTCATAGCAACACCCGGCAATTATCTCTCGGATCGTCGCGCGTCGGCTCGCAAATTCGCGAATCACAGTGGAAGAAACGGTGTCGAACAGCGAGGTCGTTCGACCTCGTGCAATTGTCCTCATCCCGGAGCGGATCGTAGAAAATATAAATGCCGTCGATACCGTTTCACCCGCCAACTACGTAAATACAACCGTATTTTCGTTGTATTGACGTCGGGATACGATAAGCGAAGGCGTGCTGCGCTCGAACCGCCAATAAAGCGTTATAAGGTTGGCAACAAGGCGGCGCATAATTTCGCCTGGCACCGCAAGACATTGCGATCAGGAATTAGCATTGTAACAGCGTTCTACAGACCGTTCTGGCGCCGGTCCAAAGCCAGCGAAAACCCTTGATGGGGGTGTGACTTGTCCGTCAATGAAAGAAATCGAACGGACGGGGTGTCGATCGATCGATACAAACAGATCTTCCCTCGTTTTTATTCAAATGAGCGCTTTCTGCAGTCGAAGACTTAATCGTGAAAAATAAACAACGATTGTATTTATTTTTTAAAATCGTTGTGGCCTTAGTGAAAGGGTGATTGAATAACCAGAAGCAAAGGAATTTTTAAGTAAACTAAATTGGATCCTCGATCGCATCAAGTTCGACGAGTGCAATGCAGCAGCCTCGCCAAGGACTCAAGCTCGTCGACCATGCTCTGGCAATGAACGAAATTTTTCTGCTGCCGGTTCAACAGCTGTTGCTTCCCTTCTCGTCATTCTTTCTTTCCCTCTCTCTCTCTTTCTCTTTTGTCCTCTCTTGGCCTCCGTTGTAAGCCCCCCGTTCTTTTCTCCGCCCGTGAATCATCGACCTCGACAATGATGTCACACGGAAGCGATTGGCCAATAGCCTTACAGTTATATACTCTTCGTTTATTTCGGTGGACCCGATACCTGGTTCACTTCTCCTCCCTTTCGACCACTGTGTATGGCTTCGCTCTCGAAAGAAGGGATTCAGAATTACGACACCCCATTGCCGGTACGTACTTTGCGAAGTTAGCCCGCGACCGATTATGGGCGACAGTTATTGCGAGAGTTATGGTTTTACCGAAGAACAAACTGTGGCCCCTCGACCTTGCCGAGGTTGACGAGTATCTCGCCAATATTGTCACCGAGATGTGAAGATGACCCCGAGTGTGATGGTTGAAGTAATTCTGAAATTGGACGAAAGATACAAGGTCCCTGAATATCATGCTATATTATATATTGTTTATGTCGAGATCGTTCATGTTAGAAATACATAAAATCCTTATTCTTGAAAACGCGAATGAACAGTATTCATCCTGCTCCTCCATCATATCATTTCGCTCCGGCCAGGCTACAAGTGTCGTTCGGCTCTGTCAACCAGCTAATTACTCTTCATTAGCACGTGGAGCGGTCCGGTAATCGTTCCGCGGCGATGTTAAATCCTCCCGCAGCTGCGTGTACTCCGGCTAAACAACGAAACAAAGAAACGAGCAAACAATAAAGCACGACCGTGTCGTAAAACGGCAACGAGACGCAGTTTCTTCTTTTTTCCTCTGTCCCTCTGTTTTTCTCTCTTTTAACAACGCTGTTCGACGCGAAACGAGTGTTTCGGTTTCGGTGTCGTTAGCACCGGCAGCTACCGAGAAATCCGAATGACCGGGCTACAGGTTCTATAAGAACTGAAACGGGTGAATTTTATAACAGGACCCTTTGGTCCCTTTATTACCATGAACAAATTCATTTACTTATTAACTGTTATCGGGTTGTTCGGTGAATAGTTTCGTGGGACACACGCGGAGAGAGAGCAGGCTCAACACAAATCAGGATTATGGGATTACTCCGGGCTCCCCTGTAAACCAATAAAAGTCTGAATCCCCTAATTCTTCGGTCTTCCATTTTACTCGAACGCTAATCGGACTCGTTAACCCGTTAACCTATTCTGGCGGTGGCCGCCGCGTCGCGCCGACTAGAAAATTGTTGACCTCAAATATTAAACTGTATCAGATTTGATCTTCGATTAAAAAATACACGAATCTTGTACGTACTGGCAATTGTGTTTGAACTAGATGAATATTCGATTGTGAACACTTACGAAGCCAAGAAAAATAAGTAAAAACGCAAAGACTAAAAGAAACTATAAGACCTGTACACAATGTTCCTATATTTCAAAAACTCCTTATTAGATGAAATCTCTCTAACTATAAACTATAAACCGAAGTATCGTTCTAAATTGCAGATGTTCACTTATGCATTTTCGTGCAGTTTACGAGACAAAGAGGCTAGAGATTTCACGGGATCCGTTCGAACGTATTACTACATATATCGAACGTCAGGCGTCAGATGATTAAAATCGCAAAAGCACAGAATTTACAACAGAACAATAACGCACGACTCGCATCGTTTCTCTACGCCTGCGGATCGTTAAAGCCCGTAATAAACCGTTCGCACGATTCTGCATAGCGTGTTTCCGCCGTCAATAAACATCGATTGCAACAAAATCGCCATAGATCGGCGGAAGATAGAACACATACGGGGAAATCCCTCGCGAAAGGAAACATCGAGAGAGCTGGCGCGCTATATGTACTGTGTCCATTAATCGCGACCCTTATCTGATTTCAATAGACCAACAGAATTATACCTGTTCGCCGTTCATTCAGAGCCGTTCTAATCCGCTTAACCTGCTCTCGCAGGAGAATGGCGAGCTCTCTCGGAGGCGGTTTTGAACGGTGACGCTCAAGTCAAACGGTGCTCCTTTGTCGTCTGTTTCTACCTGCGCTGCGTAGCGCCTCGTTATCCTGCCCACGATGTATTCCCGTGGCCGTGGAAATTCCCACAGATCGAGATCTGTCCTCGATCTACCGGGAAAATCTTTGTTTCGCAGTCAGACGCGATCGGGATCCATACCGAACCAGTCCGGCCACTTTACTGGTAGCCTGTGAATCTTTAGGCGAGCTCCAATCTGATGCTTTCGAACATCAATCTGACATTTGAGCAATTTTTTAATTCGAGCAGACGAATCAAATATTCATTTGCAGACAATATTTTCTGTTTATCAGTGCAATAAACGTATAACAAGCAACACAAGCGTCTAGAT
The DNA here is from genome assembly GCA_028455795.1 of Lasioglossum marginatum. NCBI lineage: Eukaryota > Metazoa > Arthropoda > Insecta > Hymenoptera > Halictidae > Lasioglossum > Lasioglossum marginatum. The sequence continues at coordinate 868,829 of CM052245.1, forward strand.
TTACTAAAGAAGTCATTTATGAACCACAAAGCGAAGAAATACAGTCAACGAAACAAAATTTCATTCTCCCCGGATTCGTTAGCGAATCAATAGGAGCGGGTTTCATTGTTCGGCAGGTCGATCCGGTCGCGCTAAAGACTTATTGTTATTATTGTTGAGAGTTCCCGGCTACAGCTATACATTAGAGGGTTTCGAGCGACGAGGCGGCCGCCGCCGTGCCGCGCCGGCATTGTACGCGCGATAGAGATCGGCGAGCGCGCGCTAGCCGGGCCTCTTACAAAATTAACAATTGAGGTCTCGTACGTTCTTGCAACCTGGAAGAGAGCGAGGTCAGTCCTCGACTGCGAGATCGAGTTGAGACCGTAATCTCCGGGATCGTTCTGCAGGAAACCCGAGACCGGCGCAGCGTTGGAATCGTGGGCAGGATAATGAGGTGACGCGTACAAGAACGCTTCTCGATCTATCGCGAATTTTTAAATGCGCCTTCATCCAATTCCGCCCACGGCGCGGATAGATGGATCCATTTTTAATGACCCCGGGTTGAACCATCTCGATGTGCTCTCAATAGGATGCACCCTCGTCATCGACCGACTGAGATCCAAGGACTCGGAACGATCTCGATCAGTCTTGCTTCGATCCAAATTGGTGGAGCTCTTCGTACTTGAATTGAACGGCGAACTCCTTTTAAAAATTATTAATTCGTTCATCCATAATGATAGCCGTAGAACGAATCTTCATTTTGTTGATTTTCAGTCGATCATTAATGAAAAAATGTACGATTCTATAAATCTCATTAATATAGATCCATACATCTATCAACACTCTAAAATAATCTTTGTAGAAAAATCAAAGTTCACGACGCTCACATGATTTTCATTCAACAAGAAACATCGGTTCGGTGTACGCTGCCACATAATTATAGGAAGGTGAATGGCTGTGCGTGCTTCTTAACTTATTAGCAACAAATCATCCAAATTAACGATGGTTCTTGCGAAGCCGATTACTCAGAAGCCGGCCGATAAAAAAATTCAAAGTTTCCCGGATATTTTTCCTTTTTCGAACAGATTTCTATTAACGAGGCTAGAGCGTTGCGTAATACGGAATCCGCGTTTTTAAAATACATGGAAACCGGACTCGTTCCATCTGACTCGCATTAATCGCAAGAATGGCCCGTTCTCCGCGGTTAATGAAGAGATTTCAGTAATCCGCGTAATTGTGCCGCATACATGGCGAACCTAAGTGGATATCTGCCTCTCTCCCTGTTTATCTCTCTCTCTCTTCAGCTCAAGGAACGATTTATATTTAGAAGTCGCGAAACGTTTGCTTGCAAAGTCCAGCCTTTAGTGTCCCGGATAGCGGCGCAAGGCTCGCGATTAAACACGTGGCCAGCATTTCAATTAATCGTTTGCGTGGGGATGCTCCTTAAAAGTGGGATTTCAATGTCCCCTTTCGGGGCCTTTCGCAGAAACATGATCGCTATCTGCGAAACTTCTGAGATTTTCTTTCAACATTATGGCCTCCTTACTGTCTTGGCTTTTATAGAAGGTTTTTATTGTCGGAGGCTTGCTTGAAATGTTACGCGAATGCGTAGATACTCGGAAAGCAGATGTGGTCCACATGGGGAATACGATAGCGTCGATTTTTATGAAAATAAATTCCTCGTAGCTGATTTTGTGGAAAATTAAATTGAAATATTATTAGGATTCTCTGATCAAGATCTTTGACGATTTGTCTCATCTTTGAAATTTAATATATTGCATCTGTAAATACTACTTTTTAAAATAAATTGCAAAAGAATTGCTTGAAAGAATACTAGAATGAAATACTTTATGGTTTTAATTTTTTGTTACAGTTACTACCTCCAAACTAGAGACAGACAAGATTTTATTGACGTAGTTAGAGAAAATAAAAAGGTACTACAAACTTCTTCTTTCATTTTACCAACATAAATAATTAAATTCGTATTAAGAGATTGGTGCGTTGTTCAAATTCAAACTCGGTTGTACAGATAACTTTAAACAAACATAGACGAACAATAACGATAAAAAACTACTAAGAATTGAAATGATGAATAAATTGAGAGAGGGACACACAGATTCGCTAGAATCAAAATAGAATCTTAACGAAAATTGACAATGTATTTCGATTTCCTATACCTACAATTAGACAGGGTAACTTTCAAGAAACAGATGATGTTGCTACAATATTATACAGGAAATAATTATTTTCAAGCTATGCAACTCGACGAGATGCAATAATTTACTATTAGAAAATAATGAAACTAATTATCTTAAAACTATACAATAGGACAATGGAAAATAATTTGAGTCTTGTGAATAAATTTCATAGTAACATTCCAATGTCTCTGATTCTTCCAAGTCGACCCACAAAAATGATTCATTATAGATTAATGAAAATAATGATTTCGAAGTTACGCAGCAGGACAATGGAAAGTAATTCGAGTCTCGCGAACAGATAGGTTCCCGTTCGCTTTAAGCAACAAAAAAGGCGAACAATGGGCGAATTTGTCTATCTCCTGATCGCAAGCTTTATGATACAGGAATTATCGTTTCGCCGGGATCGGCGGCGTTTGCATAATTAAATGTTCGCCGGATTACATGCGTATTGGGGGAAATGATGCATCAAAAGTGCCTTAACGAGATTATCTGATGCAAGTAGTATCTGTGTGTACGCGCCCCGGGAAATTGGATGGAAGTTCGCCGTAATTAGTTTTCCTTTTGCCATGCTTTTACATAACCCTGTGTAGAGAGATTGTCGTTTGACGTCTTTCGCGATCTCCGTCAGAGTGGATCGCGAGTTCTTACAAGATTCCGTCGCGTCGGCATTGATTGCATCATCAAATTCAATTATTATATTGCATTAGGCGTCTTAGAGCCTCCTTCGTTTACGCAGAAATAACGATCTTCCTCTCTGCCAACGAAACATCGTCGTGCGAGTCGAGTTTGTCCGCTGTGCTGTGTGCATTTTATGCGAACCGATGCATTAGCAACGACCTAAATCCTCGCCGTCCCGAGAAATGTATTGCTAATGGTTATGTGAGTCGATTCGACAAACTTTTTAACACGTTGTTTATCGTTCTAGCAACCATAGAAATGATAAGAAAAAATAAATGGAATTTCCTTCGTGAAATGTTCTCAATGAAATTGTAATCAGTAGACTGTGGATCTAAATTCAAAATTTCTTGCTTCAGCAAAAGTGACCATTTTACCATAGATTACTTTATGAACATAACAATGTCGATGAAGATATTATTACAAAGTCTTATTTCCCTTTATGATCAATTGTTATCACATGGTTTTAGATCTTAAGTATGGAAGATGGAGCTTCAGTTTTGTCAGATTCGAATCTGTTTGACACCATTTAGGCTCGTCCTGTGTACCGTAATGGCAGGCCAGAAAAACCGGCGCTGTTTATAGTCCACAGGTCGATCAGATAATTGTTTGAAGGATCGATCCATCGATTAAGTGATTAAATTCGTATCTTCAATCTCGGTTTATTACCGATGCCGTGACGAGACAGACACGATAGAGGACACCATACGGGACGAACCATACGCCGACTATTCACGCGATAGCAATTAACATTACTGGCTTCTCTGAACTTGACAGTTTTTGATCCGATGATAAGAATTCAGGTCCGTTAATGGTGCCGTTTTGCAGCCGATTTTTATGGGAAATCATTTAATAGGCTGTTTAATGACTGAGCTGTTGGTAAAAGGAATTCAATAATTTTGGGAGAAGCTGTTAGATCTGAAAGCTAGAGAAATCTAGAGCTGTCCACATCTGAAAATTTTAGTGATTATCGTACAACTTTTCCAAATTAAGGGCGGACATAAAGTTGAGAAACTGGAGGTTTGAAACATTGTAATAGCTCAATCGGATAGTGCAAAATCAGATGCAGTTGTTGCGCAAGAGCTAACCGTTTCATCTCGAACCGAATAAATTGCGCAGCTGCGAAAGCAGAATTTTTCAAGTGGCTCGTCGATCAAACGAAACAGCAGCTTCTAATTGGCGATTGGAGTCTTCGATAAACTGATTGAGTAATAATTTGAAAATAAAGGGATGAGCCAATCGGGTTTAACATTTATTATTAGCGTCGATGAATGCAAGTGCGCAAACCGGCTCCGAACGTTGCCTCGTTTGAGCAAAATTTACAAGTCGATGCGCGACGTGTGCATGTGTTCGAACGATAGGAACGAAAGTACGTCATACAGTCGATACTCCGTAGTAAGGAGCGTTGATATAATTAGTACGAACGTCACTTTCATTCTCCTCGTCAACCCCCTGTCGCGTTGACACGTGTCCAGTCATTCCCCTCTGTCAGATGAGTCCGGAATATTCCCTAGGGCTCCTAGAAGTCTCCAGATCTCATCTGCCCGCGCAAGACGTTCCTCGAAAAATTTCAGTCATCACCGGTTCACCAGAAATAATTCGAATTCGTCGCACTATTATTAGTAATGACTGCGCGGATGTTACGCGGTTTCTGGGTTTTGTGGACTAATTCACGGAAATAGCAATTAAGCTGTTACACTCCGTTCAAAAACATAGAAGCTACACCTTGTAAATACTCATTTCTTTTTTCGAGAATTATTATTATATTTTTGTTAGAAATGCATAGAGTCCGCAGTCTCATTATAAATGCATGACGTCCGTAATCAGTCACGATAAAGATATTATCGTAAATCAAAGAATGGAAAATAATTTGTTTCAACCAGAAGCTGCAATGCCCATTGTGGACAATTACCTAAAAATGCAAAATTGCCGGAAGATGGCCGGGTGATCGTTGCAGCGATTATGCACTGGCGCACAGGTTGGCGGGCATTAGGGTATCGACATTCTGATTTCACGGTGGCAGTGTCGCGTCTAGTCGGTGAAACGTTGCACGGCATCAACATTGCGAGGAAGAATTAGTGATGCGATTCGCAGAGCCACACAGGTCACCGGTCGACTTGTATGCAGCCGGGTTTATAGGCAGTTATTAACAACCGCGGGTCGCATCGTTCGGTGCATGCTCTCGCGACTGCAGTGGTTAACTATCGCGCAGTCAATATGTCCGGTGACCCGAGGATCGTTTTCGTTGGTAACATATATGCGATCCAGACCAAACGATTCTACAAGTGTAAATATACACACGCATGCACATACACACACAGAGAAACAGAAAAAACTGGGATCGTCGTTCTTGGGAAAAACGATGTTGAAAGTTTATATTCGATGCACAAACGTTGCCCGGCCCGGCCGGTGTTGTCGTTGGCAGACTGCGGATGTTTATGCAGATTCACTTTTTCCGAGACGGATTCACTGAAGCGCTGAAATCGAGATTTATGCACCGAGAGAACTGTTTTATGGCGTTGCCAGTCGAATGGAAACCTCTCCACTGACTGTTAATTATGCGATCAATTTTTACAAACTGCTGAGCCCGGTTCTTGCTAGTAGAAACCGCCGGCAATGGTCAGACAAGAATATGCAAGTTTCTCCAGCGTACTGCAATGCTGTTAGAACTTATTCTTTCGGGGAACACTGTGTTGGAGAAATTGCTTTTCTGTGTTTTTAATTTGTTCGTTCGTTTCCTGCAGTTTTTACGGCATTAATAAATTGTTAGGAGTAGATAGTATGTTCGTATTACAATTTTTAAATTCATACATCGAGTTTTTCGAATTAAAACACCGTCGAATTAAAAAGGGTTATTGGTTGGAGATGGGGCAAGGAAAAGTCCTTGCGAGTTGGGCCACGTAGTTCGCAAGATCCTGTATATCGCATTGGTCGCATTATATTTTTCTGCAGTACAGCATAGCGGTATGTTATTGCAGTGCCAAAAGTTTCCGGCTGTTCGCTCTATACCGGGTGTCCCGGCTCCGATTTCGACACGGTATTACCTTCGCACCGAAATATCTTGGACATTTGGGGTGGGAGAGCAGCTGTTGAAAGTTTCGGCGAAAGTTTCGGAGTCGCTGGAATCCGTGGTACCAGTAATTAGAGAAGTTTTCTTTCACGATGAAGCAATTATAATCGGTCACGAAGCGACGCGACGGCCCGATGAAAGTCGAGGCTGATCGAACGTTTCCTTGGCTCGACCCTTGGCGAATGTCTGGTGATCCTTGCAATTTTTATTTGCACTTTGAACCTTCCAGTTTCTTCGCAAAACTATTTTCCTAATTGACCTTCCGTTTTAACTCGAAGTAACTAAGCTGTTTCGCCGGAAAACGACTGTGCCAATTAAAACGCGAATTTAGTTGAGCTCTTTTTACGTGAAGACGAACATAGTATGCTTTATTAAGAAATAGGTACAACTCAAAAATAGTGTACGTTATTACAATATAGAGATAACTCTTTTTAGTTCGAAACAAAAATTACTGTGCTCTATTAAAATACATGTACATATAAATTTCACTCTTTCAAGTTAATCTAAAAAAATTATTTTTGAAACACAAATCGAAAGAATTCACAAACAATGGTTGATATTTAAGCTTTTAAACATCGATGGGATTGAACATGTCCGAAAACTTATGTTTTATATTTTTTATGTAAATCCACGGTCGCGTTCACCGAGCGTGGGATTGAAAGAGGAATTTTTGCGCCGGAGTTTTTATGGTTTGTATTATCTAATCGGAGGCTTTCCAAGAGGGAGAAACGGTGGTGCTGGCGCAGCAACGGAAGTTGAAACTTTTATTTCCGTTTTTTGATTGGCCGAGCGTCCTGACAGGTATACGTGTATGTATTTCTGCCGACCAGGTCCGCAAGAGATGCGGTAAATAACGATATGTGGGTCGCTGACGAATATAGCAGCTTTTTGATCGTTTTTCCAACGGGAGTTCTCCTCGCGGAAAGAGTCGAGAAATGGATGAATCATTGGAAATTCACGTCGGAGATTCGGTATCATTTTACCTTTTAATTGATGCGATAAGTGGCCGAATAAATTGGGCTGCTTCGATCGGACCGTCGCGGTCGCGTCGCTTTTACCTCTGGCTGGAATATTCCGGAAATTATTTGGACAAGATACAAAAATATGTTGAAAATAGGGAAAGGAAGTCTTTACAATTATCAGTTTGTAAATGCTTGAAAGAATAATGTAATAATCAGACCACGGATTTTATGAAAATATTATTCTCAATTTATTAGGGTGATTAGAAGAAAATAAATTTTAATGTGTTTTCTGTTTCTTGTAATTGGTGCAGAGTGCAAACCGCAGTCTAGTAAATACATGGTATATATAATTCGAGAGTTTGGAAGAGGTACACATACGTAAATGGGAGTTTGCACAAATATACGTGGTCCAGTTATCGTTTGATTGCTTACGAATATTCCAGCAAAGTAACAGTTATCAGAAGTGGAATGGTCACAGGGTTGTTAAAAAGAAATGATAGTCGAGGAAGTATTTAGGTAATTAGGCTGCTGCATTTCAGTAATTTGGAGCACGAGCCAGTCTTTTAAGATTGTAGGCGACCTCGTAGTGCCAGTCCAGAGTCACATATTAGGTTGTTGCATATGCAGCGTCAGATTTCGCAGGTTGGAACATCTGATTATACATTCATGCGAATGAAATTGATCGATATACGCCCATTGCTTGTCTGTTAATTGAAAATCGTCCCATCCGCTAAGTGCATTTAAATTCTGACCCAGTTAAATGACTACAGGAAACTATAATAAATGATGTATTATATTTTAATCTTGAATGTTCTCGTTGAAATATCAAGCACAAATTGATCTCGAATTTTAGTGCAGTATCATTGCTGAAAATAAAGAATATTCTTGCTGGAGTTATTGTTGTTTCGAAAAATCTATATTCTTATAATAATGGTGGTTTCGCATGAATTTGTAATCTGTTCGAACCACTACGTACCCCATTTATACAATTTTTCCCACAATCACCATAACACACAAATAATTCATTGTTTTAGTTTCTTTCGTTTAGTTTCGTTAGTTTTAGTCTCTTATAGCTCATACATATGTGCGAATTTTATGCATTTAGAACAAAAATTAGATTATTAAAATGTTTACGAGTCGAGATCAATTTTTATTGAACTTCTGTTTGTTGCAATCGATGACAAGATTTTTCTCATATGCAGTCTGTGTAAGAGAACAAATTGAAATTCTAGAATAAAATATTCGTACACAATAATCAATTGAAAAATTCACTACCATATTTTGCATCAACACATATTTCCAAAGCATATTGAAATGAATTTCTCCTCGACGAAAGATGACAGTTCCATCTCTCTTTCGTTCCAATGAATATCTGCAATCAATTTCCTAGAAAATCAAGTTCCGAATGAAAAATTGCGCTCTATGTTTCCGATTTACTGTTTCAATCTACTGCGCTCCGTTCCCGATTGCAGTATTCGTACGATGCACTCGATACTGCTCGACGCGACGTCGTTCGTATTTGCCCATATTATTAACTGAACAAACACGGTGGCTGAGAAATGCAAATCTTGAATTCACTTTTGTTGGCAGTTCATAATTGCCAATGTAACATTTCTTCGACAATTTTCTCCCGGATGTAACAATATATTAAGAGATTCTATTATTTCTTTAATATTCTCTGTAGACGCAGTTTAAAAAATAATTGTTAACTGAAATATTGAACTGATAAGTGTCTTGGCAATCGGCAGTAAGCATGACCAATGTGTGGGTAAATTTTTCAGTATTCCTGTATCAAAGCAACGTGATCGCGTGTTTCCAGCCCGAAATGTCGATCGCAGGTAAACAACTCGTTACCTGCGCCGGCCGATCATCCGTTATTACCTTGCCAATTTCTCAAGCAGCCTCATCCGCAGTGCAAAATTGGATGTTACTTCCGCCGCTCGCCGCGGCGCAATTTTGTTGTCGATAGAATTTCCAGTCGGTCCCTAATTAATCCGCCGGAACACGGAATTTATAGGCCGGAAACCGTGCCACGAAAACTCCGCGAGTTAAACCGATTTATTAGCCGAACACGGTTATCGTGTCCACGGTTATCGTATATTCTGTGATTAACCGTGCGGCCATGTCGATCGTGATCGGTGTTAGAATTTTACACAGGAAGCACGGAGGAAAAAATATTTGTACACCGCTGACGTTTTCAATTAGTTATGCTATTTTTAGTGGGGTGCTAACGAGGCGAATACACGAGGCTTGCTCTCTTGCGATCATCTTGAAGGATAATCGCTGTCTGGTCACTGTTGCTATCGGTTAAACGTTGGACGAGAACAGTTTAGACAATCTTTTAATATTAAGCATCCATATAAATATTTTTTAAAAAGTGGTGTCTTTCATGTGCATCGTGTCTCGTATTAGAAAATTAAAGTGAGACTTTAAATTATTAGTTTATTGTTTCGCCACATTTTCCAAATATTTTCTGATTGACAGAAATGTTTAACTTGTCGTAAAAAAAAAATAATGAAAGAATTCAAGATGACGAAAGTCCGCCAAGGATACAGAATAGAGTCGACGGAGACCAAAATCAACAATAGCTAGAAATGTTTGAGCAGTTGCAGGGAAACTAGAGTAACGTGGATCAGATCGGGCTGTGTCATGAGGAACAATAAAGTTGGTAAAGTAGCTAGATGTCCGATGACGCAGCGTTGGGAGCACAGGAATTAATCGAACGGGGCCAACCCGAAGAAAAGACAGGAACCAGCAGCGTGGCACGGCGCGGCCGTCTTCTGGATCCTCGATCCGCAACACACAAACACAATTGCTTATTGTGGGCGGCTTGGTGCGGTGTGTCGCCGGCCGATTCACCGGTGCACAATGCCGTACACGCTAAGAGCCGCCTACCTTCGTGACGCTAGATTGTTTGTCGAGTGAAACTGCAAAAACCGAGAAGGCCTTCTCTCTTTCTCTATCGTCCTTTCTCTTTCTCCTAACAGTATTAGGCCGGGCGCTTCCTCACGCCACGGTTACTCCAGTTCGAAAATCTACCATCTTTCGCGTAATTTTAGTTGGCCGAATGTCGCTTTTCACGAACCACGTGAACTTCCATTCTGCTGACTTGAAAAATCTATCTGGAAACTTCAGACTTTATTGCAAAGACAATATTCTTTCAACATTGTAGTCTATTTAGATATAACTAGCGAATACTCGTTGGTCTCCAACTTCGAACAAATCTGTATACAGGGAACCACGAATTGTGACCAATAGAGATTATTCTGTCATTAGCAGTCCGATCGAAAATGTTTTTATCAGGTATAACATGGGTTCAAGAGAGCTTCCACGTGATTATAGCAAATTTTTTGTAAAAAAATTATAGGTGTATTTGCAAAAAATGGAAGGTGACCTCGAAAAATCATGAAAAAAAGAGTAACGATTCGTGGTTCACTCTATATGTATGCTTAAGAATTTGAATGGATTTAGCCCAATGGCTTCCATGAAATCGTCAAAACTAGTAAAGTTCTAGTAGTCAATCCTTGCCTGTACTAGGTCCAACAAGAAGATAAACATTGATCTCAAAGAGGGAGAGTTCAAAAATTCATATAACAAGCTTGCTGCTTGAGAATTGGGATGGATCTATCCCCATGGCAGCCATGGAATCGTCGAAAGCGTCTGTGTCTTGCGAGGGTTAAAAGTGAAAGGTTTGCGAGGTCCGCCGTTTTCGCGAACAATCGATCTTGTATCGAGTCGGAGCAGTCGATCACGCTCGTGTCCGATCGATCCAGTGGTGGTGCTCGTCGCGATATCGCGGTTCCGAAGCTGAAGCCGAAGCCCGTTGGTCGCCTGCTATCACGGTGGTACGGTCTAAGCCAGCGGGCATCCATCCATCCTCACGTGCAGATTGAATGGTCCCTCGCGTGCTGGGAGGTCTTCAAGTTCCCTGGTGATGGGTTGGGCACTAGGTCAGCCTTTCGGCCGCCGACGCCGACGCCGATGCCGGATCGCACACGATATCCTACCTACCGCAACGCCGTATTTCAACTTCTCGCCGAATCCGCAAACCCCTTTCGGCTGCCTCCCTTTCCGCACACTTTTGCAACTCGCGAGGCACGGCCAGACCGCACGATATCGTTCGCCCACCGATGGGAATGATGGATCGCCGGCAACTGGGTCACCGGGGATAGTACAGGGTGCTGAAAAACTCTGGGGATCTACATGGTGAACGGTTTTGCATACTAGCATTTCATAGACTATGCTAACTTTCGTAGACTCCATGTGTCCTGCGCTATAATCGACCAAAGTGATTAGGGCTTGGGACGGTTCTGAAAATCAAGTCTGTTGCAGAATGGTTTTGATTAAAACTAGCTAGAAGTTTATTTGTTGTTCTGATTAAAGTAAAACTTCATACAATGCCCACACTGACCCCTATAATCCCTCTCTCCGCGATGACTAATGGTCCTCGTGCCATAGATTACAAACGAACATGTTTCGAAATGCGAGCGTGACTCGTGACATTGGGTCTGACTCCGCGCGCGATAAACACGAGTGTGTGTGCCACGCTCAACTTTTGCACATTGTTTGATCTCTGCAATGTCCGCTTTAAAATCAATACATAGTAAAGTGGCTTTCTGAAATGAATAACCCAGTATCTGTTTTAAAGTCAATGACAATGCCTTTTCTAAAAATTGGTAACATGGTGTCTTTTTTAAAGTCAGTAGCTAGTTCTTTTTAAAATCTATAACAAATTGTTTTTTTGAAGTTCGTAATCTGAGTGCCATTTTAAAAATCAGTACCAAAGTGTCTCTTTCAAAATCAACAGCAAAGTGTCTTTCCTAAATCGAATACCAAAGTACAATATCTCTTTCAAAATCAATATGGAGTTGCCTCGTTTAAAATCGCTAACAAAGTGTTCCATTTAAAATCAATATGAAAATGCCTCTTTTGCAAACTGCACTATTGTTCCATCTCGAAAATGGCGAACGCAGGTGATACGCGAGCAGCTCGCGAATGTGACGCCCGCGAATTCCCATCTCGCGCGAAAGTACATGTTCCTGCACGCAGCTGTGTCATCTTTCTTAAGAAATCGCAGTCATGCGCGGCATAAAAATTGATTTCGAAAGGCTGGTTCGGCGAATGAATAAGATTCGCTCGCGGATCGAGGTCTTTTCTTTGGATAGTTCGAGGACGGCGCGTGTCGCAAGTATCGAACGGTACAGTCTCGGGGTATATCGTCGACGGTGAATTTAACGGTGCTTCGGCAATTTCGGCGAAAGTGTTTCTATACATACACGGGCGACCGACGCGACGATGGTCCTGGTGACCTAACAGCTTATTCACCGACGGTATTTTGCCATCAGCGCAAACAGTCTGACAGACATTGACGTATTTGCGTTCCTCTCTGTTTGCTCGATGAGTTCGATCCTCGCTGGAGACGACAAATGCTCGGAGAAACGACGAAGAAAGTGAGAAATGCTACTGACAAAGTATTAATTATACTTCTTCAAATCCTGCTTTCGAACCCTTCAATCTAAAAGCCATCACTCTTCTCATTTTCATTTTGATTGGTCCTGGCAATTTTAAAAATTAAAGGAATTAATGGATGGGTATTGACAGTTTTAGAAATGCTTGAATTTTCACCTGAGGAACGTACGAGTGTTAAAGTAAATTAGTTGCAGTTCGTTTTGCGAAAAGTGCAAACAGAAAAGCGATTTCGTCGAAGCGTTCACGAATTTAATGGCCCGAGAGAAATGGGAAGAATGGTGGCCGGAAGGGATTCACGTGTACGCAACCCCATAACCCCGTAATGTTATTTGAGGGTTGAGAACGAGGTACATAACCTCAGACATAATGCGATCAGCGGTGTGTAATTGGGTTTGCGACAAACCGCCGGTCCGCTAACGGCGATTTGATCACCGAACAAAGCAGGAAATACGTTTATCACCAATGATGACGGCCATTTTGATCGAAGACGTCCAACACATTTTCCTATAAATGAACTTCCGAATTGCTAATTACGAAGAGATTTCAACGTTCAAGGTCAATTTCGCTCTAGCATCGAACCGAAAGCTAATCGAGCTAAAAGCCGACGCCGCGCCGGTACATTGAATACTTCGAGCGCCGTTTTAACTAATGACTGCCGCTGGAAACGTTTACACGCTCTTAAGAAATCTAATTTTAACAATATTAACGCCGGAGGACGTTTCATTCAGGGATTAAAAATAAAATGAGAATTTTGTCGCGTGCCATAAATTCGAGGATTTATGAAGCTCATGTTTTGCAGCTCTTATCTAATTGAGGACGAGAAGCTGTTTAACTCTCCGAAGCCTCAACTTATTTCCATTCCTTATTTCATTGTCTTAATTGATTTGAACGGAATAAATAGTTTGGACTGTCAAATTGACTTAAATATTGTTTGCATACATTTATGTCACTATACATTAGACACATTTCAAAACCAAACTATGCAAACTTTCAACTCTCAAGTTTTGAATAAATTTTTGTTATTGCTTTTAGAACATCGTTTAAAATTTACAAAAATAATTTGGTTCATTTTCAACGAAATTGATGACCCAATATTTTAGACAGTATGACAGAAAAAAATTTCTGGGACTCGGTTAGAATTAATGTGTGTAATTTTACGCTGGCACAGACAAGAAAATGATCCAGAACTATTGTCTTCTTATCGTTTATTTTTGTGTTTTTGATCTCGCAAAGCACAAAAGAAAAACTCGATCAAAAAAAAGAATTTCCTTCCGCAGCAGATTGCCGATCTCCGTGTAATGGAAACGAAACTATACGTGTAGTTATACAACGGGGCCCGATAAAGCTTGTTATCTCGTCACGTGATTTATTTCTCCTAAAAAAATAAGTCCGATCGAAATTAATGATGGTTTTGATCCTGTTACCCTTGAGTCGTTATTCATTCCCGTGATAATTCAATCGAGATTAAATGTGCCAGCTGAACTTAATCGGCGACGTTGATCGAACACAGTCCTCGAAAAATTTGTGAAAAGGGAGAAAAAATTAGAGGCATTTTTTTGCAAGGGCATTTCGCAGCATTCCTCGCGACACGGTTCCTCTCGAAAGTTTCTTTGAGGAAGTCTGAAAAAGAGTTAAAGCTGCACTTCCGGCGCAGTCGATGAAGCGTCAACAGCTGATACTCGGCATCGATATGGTTTAATGTCGATTCACAATATGCGGACTGAAAATACGACCATGTATACGGATTTATGTGATTGATATTTTGATTGGTTCAGTGCAGATTTATCACATGTACAATTGCCTGAGATAAGTGTCTAAATATAGATTTTCATAGCATAATGATCTTGTTAAAATTTTGTGAAAATCCAATGCTGAGTTTTAGCCTGTCAGAAATATCATATTTTCTAAAAATCTAATGCTATATTTTAAGATGTTAAAAAATGCTAAATTTTCTGAGAACTCAATGCATAGTTTTTGAGGTTGTCAAAAAAGTCAATTCTCGGTTTTTGAGGATGTCAAAAAATCCAGTAATTGATCGTTGAGATATAAAAATAGCCAATGCTCAGTTTTTGAGTATATCAAGAAATTATACATCTAAAAATTGCGTGCTCAGTTCTTGAGGATGTCAAAAAAGATATTAATAATTATATGGTTTAAATTTTCAGTGAACCACTCTGTAGAAATGTATATTTGCACAAATGTTCTCTATGTATCAACCAACATCAGGTTATTTTTGCTGATAAGCGATTGGGATTATTTGCAAAGCTTTTTAACTTTTAAACATTTGCTTTGCTTACAACTGAACAAACCAATGCTTCTCGATCAACTTACATCTCCAAAGACACAATAATTAATAATTATTTTCAATTTTCCGTCTTCAGTTCTTAATCCTGAATTTATAACGTAAAATATACCGTTAATCATTAATGTTGTTCAATATTTCTTGCAGGAAGAGAAATGTAAGAAATGATATCTCCGCTGAAATTTATAACACAGGCTGAATGATTCATGAGAAGGCATAATGTATTTTTTACAGGGATATAATAAAATTAGAAGGATTGCTAGTTACATGAGTTAGTTATTTGTGCTGTATTTTGGTACACGAGGTTAATCATCCTCTGCAGAATAATTTACTCCTTTTTCGTTAATGGAATTTCCTGGAGCAGAATACAAATTCATTGTATTAATACATTATCATGTGAGGAACATAAACTCGTATAATATTCGTAAATCATAATGTGTACGTAGTAGAAAATCATAATATTAGTGAATTCGCGGTACAATTATCTTCATCGAAATAATTTATTTTTAATGAGTTTGCATTCGCATTATTTGCATACAATGCACTCGTGTAGTACGACACAATAATATACCAACAATTATTGAAACTATTTTTATTTCCAATCATCGAAATTATAAAAATACTTTCCTGAGGAATTTCTTATTAAACACGTTTATTCACTCACAAAGGTTGTAGGAGATACCTCGGTAGTTCAACAAATAGTGAAGTTTCGGTGTTGGAAATATAAAAATATACTTTCAAGGTTCGTATGAAATTATTGGTTGCTATAGATAATAATTGAATTGGGAATAAAGTGTCATCGGAGCACAAAAGATTTTCTAATTCGCGGCGAGAAGGGCGCACAGTGGAAATCAACCTTAACTATTATATCATAGCGATCATTACGACGTATCCCTGACTTTGAATTCATTAGCTGCCTATACTGCGCAACATACCTCCTTCAATTTTTCATTGGTACGAAATCAAGGTCCCGCACGGTCGATAATGTAAAAAACGACGGGTAAAAAGAATTTCCACGTGTTCCTGGGAAGCACGAGGAAGCACGCTATCTGTTCTTTTAGTTTTTTTGATTGTTCGCGTCTGCCACGAGTTAATTTGTTCTCAATCGGTTGCGTGCCTAACGAGCCGGAGTAACAACAACCACATTCTTTTACCGCTTATACGCTTGAATAATTGGCAATTTTATTAATCTTACTTTTTAACTACCTATAAATGGCCAAGCATCCATTCAATTATCATTAGTTAAAAAATTCGAGCTTCCTTCATATTATACATATGAACCTTCGTAAAACCTTTCCTTAGTAAGAACTTTATTTTTGCTATTCATATTTTATTACTAGACTCCGGATCTTTATGTAAAATCAAAATTGCAGTCACACTTTATTACAATACTATTAATAACAATATCAATTATTATTAATTTTAATATATTCAAAATATAAATTAATAAGGTGATAAAAGAAATTATTATTCATAATTCACCTGATCCAGTCATAGAGACCATGATTGAAACTGAAACAAGTTTCCATGCTCCTTCGAGGCTGACATAACTCGACGCTTTTGTTCACATTTTTATAAAATTCTGTACAAGGACAGGTAGGAGTACATCATTCTAGCATCGCAAAAAATGGCTAGATGAAGCGGTCAAACTAAGCACCACTGATTCCCGTGAACAGGACGTCGGCAATTAACGTGGACAGAACAATTCTAGCTTCTATTTCCTCGTTTCACGTGCAGAGGCAAATCATAGTACGCGAATTTTGCAAGACGTGGCCCCGGCACGGCGATGTCCCATTCAGCTCACGACATCTTTTCCTATTATTACCTTCGCCTTTCGCAGGCAGGAGAGGTGAAGAGAGAGAGAAAGAGAGTTTGGGGCATCGCGTACGAAATCTTGCCTTTGTCGCAAGACACCGAGACCGGACCACCGCGACGAAAGTTTCGAATCAACTTGCGCAATTAACGCGTTACGTAAACGAAGGCTTCGTCCCGTGTCGGCCGCCTTAGCTGGGCTCGCGACGATGCATTAATTAATCCGACGCCAATTAAAGTTCCGGGCTGGCGGACGAGCGCGGCCAACTTCCGTGCTCGCGCGAGCCGAGATCATTTCGGACGCTTGTTTTCCGCTTCTGATTCACTTTTTTTTATCGGAATCTTAACAAATACCGTCTCAATGATACTCCGCGAGTTTTTATAACAACACCTGCAGCGTGGAAATATTTATTTTTTAACATTGCAACGCCCACGATTATTTTTATAGAATATTTCTGTTGGAGTTTCTCCAGGCTGCGGATTTTATGCATTTACGAATAACGATAAGGCTACATTTTTGCAATGGCAGTCTGTTATTAGGTTGCCAGATTAATTAAAAAAAGATTAATACGTCCTTTCGAAATGATGGTACGCACAGAATATTGCATTGAATATATTTTTGACGAAGCGAGTGCCATTTTAACTCTGGTACGGACTGCTAATTACACTGTTCAAGCTAAAAAGCTTGCAGCACGCGTGCAAAATCTAATTGCAACGGTACCGATTGTTTTCCACTGTTCCCCTGCTGATGGTAATTATCACGCGATAGTTTCCTCGGAACGGACAAACAAATGACGCCATGGGAGAGGAGCGGATACAGTTATCCTTCTCTGTTCCTAACGAAGACGACAGCGATTCCGCTCTGGAGCGCTCGAACCCGCGTTGCTGAACGGCCCTGACCTTACAGAAGCCGGTTCGTTGAACTGTTCAACACAGAGTTGTCAATTGGACGCACGATTGCATCAAATGCCGTCGACACGCGGATTTGATTTTTCAATGCGACGAGTTCGAGTTCTGTCGTCCTCTGACACACACGTTCGCTTATCGAGTGCATGAGTTCACTCGAAACTCGTATCGCATTCCTCGCGATTGTCGTTCTGATTACATCCACGCGAAATCAGGCCAAATTATTTCTACACCATTTTTTGGTCCTTTCTTGGTTTTTCAGTCCTATATTCGTTTAAAAATGAATGCGAAATCAAAATTTTCTAGATTGATCGTAAGAGATGCAATTTCTTCTTTCGGTAATTTTAACAAGAAAATAATGTAACAACATTTTTCAATTTTTCGAATACACTTACCATTTTTATTTTTCACTAGATCGTCTTTGTCAGAAATGCATAAAATCCGCAGTCTAGTGATGACCTTGAAAACGATTTCATCTTGATCTCTCGGAAACTCTCTCGTCAATATTTGACGCGATTAAACAGATATTGGTTGAAAGACAGCGAGAAAATAGGTGCGAAACGTGTAATAATGATAGGAGAACGCTGAAACATTTGCTAGAGGATTATTATCGAGCGAAAGGAGGGGAGAGTGCGCATTGGATTGGAAATATTATATGCAAAGAAAAATGAGAAACGGAAAGGGACGTTCAGCTAACGTAAAGAGAGAATGAAGTGTAGAAAGACATGTGGGAAATAAATCTAGAAGAAATGAACTAGGAGATCAATTTATCAAAGGTATAAATAAAATCGTTCATCAAGTTGTTTGGTGTCATTCTAAAATGGAAGGAAGAATTTGGGAAAGATTGATTCACGAAAAAAATTTTCAACTAAACTCGAAATTTAATACAAAAAACAAATGGATAATTGCATTATCTTTTATTATTCCTTATAATGCAAATGGGTTAAGGGTTAACGAAATGTATTTTCCACATGAGGAGAGAAGAAATTCGACTAAGACAGCATTTTCTTGTTTCTGTTCGCAGGGAACGGAAGCACGGAGGCAAAAATGTCGCCGGTAAAGCCGTAATTCATCGAGCTTTGTAGGAAGCGGAAGTCGCGAAGAGAACCGAAGTCGGGCGGAGGAAGAAAATGGCGTCCACCAGCGGGCACAAGAGGAACGGCTCGAGTTCGAGCATGTTCGCCCACAAACGCACCGAGTCCGGCGGCGGTTTCATCGGCCACAAACGGTCCGAGAGCGGTCACAAACGGGCCGAGAGCATATCCAGTGCCTTTGGCCACAAACGATCTGAAAGTGGCCACAAGAGGAACGAGAGCGGCGGCGGTTTCGGGCACAAAAGGTGATTCTCACCCCCTTCGTCCAAACGGAATTTCTTAACGCGAGGCCCGGCCACCCCTTACTTTTCCTCTACTTAGGCCCGACAGCCTTCTTTGTACGAAAAAGAACGCTGGGAACAGCTTCCCTTCAGAATGTCCCCGCTTGTACCCCTCGCCCCGAACGTTTCTTTGGCTTTTTACCACGTCCTCGCTGCAATTCGAACGGCACCTGCCTCTTAATTTAATCGTTTGTGTCGAGGAGAGTGCCTGGACGTCTTCTTCTTTCAGGAAAATCTGCCTCTAAGTGGATCAGACTGTCTTCAACTAATTATTAAACTGCGGAGTTTCAGCATTTTTGAACTGTGTAGGTGGAACAAAAAACACGAAAAATCTCATGGGCGTTTAAGGATGAAGATTTGTATTTTAATAATATAAAACAAAAATGATTTCCATTTACAGATTTAGAAATCTGCATAGGTTGATCGTTCCTTATTTTATCGAAACGAAAGTTTTGCCGCACGTTCAGGACACCACTAGGAAGTTTTTAGAAATATTCATAGAGTTCTTAACTTGTTAAGCGACCTTTTCTTAGAGAAAATTAAGCTGCGGCTCTGTGCAACTTTAAAGTGATACTTCATTCACTGTGCGTTAATGTAACAGCTTAAAAATGCATGTAATACTGCCTTATTTCACTGTAATCGTGTAAAACAAAATTGACACCCATTTACCGATGAGTAAAAAATTGTTAATTGTGAAAGATCAGCGTTTTTATAATGTAAAATACCACTTCTTAATGGAAGATCCTGAATTAATATTCACTTCAGAATCAAAATATTCCGCGCACGGAAAGTCCCAATCTCCTATTTTAGCTTCCTGTTTCGAATCCCGATAAAAACGTAGTAACAGAGTTTATTTTCTTCCGCGAACTATCGACTCGAAGTAGATATAAATTGCACACGATATTACCTCGCGTATATTACTGCGGGACCGCGGAAAAAAGAAGTTAATATTCAAACCAGTGAAAAATCGTCGACATGGATACGCAATTTCTCGGTGTTCGACGGTGTGCACAGTGTCTACACGGGGTGTTTCGTGATGGGTTCCAAGGGAGTGAACGGGAAAAATTCAAATAACACGGGAAGAAGGCTCTTGTTACCTCGCGAAGTAATATGATCCTTCTTCGCCTAACCGGGATGGAGGGAGGGAAGGTTTTCTACGTGTAATGTTTAGGTAAGTACAGGTTCCAACCGTCCAGGGGCTTCCAGGATTCTGTTTGTCTTCTCCCTTCTTCGTTAACGAGACGGGGAACCAAGAAATTGCGTTTGCAACAACGACGTAACAAACTTCCTGTCCCATGGCATTCGTATTTTATTACGTGTCCCGATGGTTGCGCACTGAGCACGGGGAGGAGAGTGTCGATTCCTCGAATGAAATTAGAGTCATCGCTTTCGCGGTACCATTCCGACGAGTTAAACGGTCTAGATTCCTTCTGCGAAATAAATGCAATTTTTTTTCTTAATTGGATCGCCGTTCGAACGAATGAAAGTCATATGAGAACGCAGAAAAATGTATCTGTAATACGCAGTTCTGTAAAGTTCATTAATTCTTTCATTACATTCGATGCAGCTTTGTTTAAGCATCTTTTCTTATGTTCTGTATGAGGATTTAGAAAAATACCGGATTGTGAAGCGCATAAAGTCTCCAACCCCGTAAATGATTAAAAAACAGCTCAAGGTACCGGTTCATCGATGTTCAATTATTCGTGCAGCTAATCGAAAGCTGGCCGGTACACTTTTAATCCGGGCCATATATTCGATTATCGGATGTATAGTATACATATGTATTACTCGCGGCTAATGAGGGTGTGGGGTTTAAGAGAGAGAGGGATTGAAGCTAATGGATCGGTTCCAAATTGCTCGCTGACCTTCGCGTTCTATCTAACGTTTCCAGGTCCGAGTCTGGCAGCAATTACCATGCCGGGCATCGAAGGAACGAGAGCATGTACGCCATGACGGGGCTGTACGCGGAGACCGCGGGAACGGGCGGCGATGAAGCCACAGACCCGTTGCAGGCAACCGGCAGCAGACTGACTCACGACACCGTCATCAGGTGTCACAGTAGAAATCCCAGTTCTGGCCTCGTGGACCATAGGTGAGTGTCCAGAACCAGTAACATGCACTCGAGGTACATATCCCGGAAACGTCTATTCTTGCGCCGCGCCGGGACACGTCCAGCAATCATCGAATCTCTACGATGATATCCTCAGATAGAAATGGAGGATTGGTTTACGCTGTGCCTCGGAAATCGGACGCTTCTCGCGATCTGCCACAGGCTAAATGCCTTCAAAATGAAACCAGTCACACTGACTTTTATCTATTTTTTAATCCTCGCCCGTTCCTCTTGTTGATTTCACACGATTTTCCACACGATTTTCTGACGATAAAGTCAGGGTAATTATACAGAAAAGAGTACATCGATTTTCATGACCTTGAACTATGTTGTCAAGGTCGTTCTGAACAACTTTTTACTATTGTTGCCACCGCTCAGATTTATTGTAGCTTCTGAGACATTTTCAAAAAATGTTGCTGCTACGTTGTAATTATGTAGCTCGTAATTATTGTAGCTCTTTGTAGCTCGTTGTAGCTGTAATTCTGTAGCTCGTTGTAATTATTGCATATATTTAAAAATTCGTACAATTGCATTGTGTAATATATACTCTTCTTGTTAAATGGACAGAACAGAGGTCTTCCCTTTAATAAAGTACACGGTCTGGAAAAGCTAAGGTAATTGTAAGTTGTATTTCTTTTTTATCTCTTTGTATTTCCAAACTGAAACGTGAGACATCTAAAGGAATTCTACCACGATACACGCATATCTCCAAAACAAAGACCGAGCGATAATACGTATAGGAAAAAGTTGCTTAGAGAATTATGAACTCTACGACATATTTGAGTTTCATCAAAATCGGTGAGGTATACCCTTTCCTGTATAATTACCAGAGTGAGCTCTGCGCACTGCTTTTATAAGCGTTTATTCGACAATCTTCGCTGAGATTGAATGATCAGTATGTTCTGAATACTGTTTTTATAGCTGCCCACTTGACAATTGGGTCGCAAGTAAGGTCACAGTAAAATAGTAGAACTACGCGATCTAAGAAACAACACGGTTCCAATTATTCTTACGTCAAAACTTTACCGGGTTCCCTTACAAATAAAAAATACATGGAACGCGATTAGAAAAGTAAACATTGAAGCTACGGAAGCTTCCGATTTCCGTGGAGCAGGGCTTCTCCTGTAAAAAATAGGTTGTTCGTTAGCGAATCTAATAAATCGTGCCAAGCTGTTCAATCTTCGATTCGCCCATTCTCGGTCGGATAATCCAAGGAAACATGCACATTACGTGACTAACAATCGTCTCCTACGTCACTCTTCCGTCACCGTTGACGAGTTCTCGCACACAGACATCCTTCTAAGACAGCTCTTTCTCTTCTAAACAAAGTAAAACCAAGAGAAAGCCGTGTCGAGCGTGTCGCATAGACTCGAACAGAAATTCCGTTCGCGATCGGCCGTCGCGTCGGTTTGCGAAATCGGCAGAAACCCTAGAGACATTCCGGGGATTCGCGGGAGAAAGGTTCGTCGACAGGAAAATTGCAACACCTGCGAAACGCGAAACGTGGAGAGTGAAAGCATCGAATGTTTGACCGTGACACATTTGCGCCACATGAAATAGATTATTCCGTAATTGACGCTCGTCATCGGCTTCTCCTTCGGACACTCCTTTCGATCGAAGCCTGGCTCGATCTTAGGATCTTGGGCTCGAGCTGGAAGAAGTATGACGACTTTACACGACACCGTGTATGTAAACTTTATTATTAGACGCGGGAAGGTTTATGGTTCGACTGCCTGCAAAATGGAGATCTTCCGCTGGAAGATCGCAAAATTTAACGATCTTACGGGGCCGCGCAGAAATAGCTGCGTAAATCAATTTTTAACACTTTGATTGTCAGCTCTGGATCTGCCGAGTTCTGCAGAGCTCTGCGAGTTTCAAATATTTTTGCAAACACGGGTACTTGAAGAACTTTGGGCAATTTATAGAATAGAGTGATGGATGGAATTAACGATTTGATTGGCATATTCGCTGCCGGGACAATTCTGCAAGCTTAAATCTTCTTCTCGAAAAACAGAATTGGTCATAAAAATTTTGGTGACTTCATAGAATATTGAATGGAACCAGTAATAAGTTGATTACTGTATTTACTTCTTCCACCTGCTGCACTTTACTAAATAAATCTCGCCGAATCACGCACCCACTGTACATCATATGGCACAAGATATTCATGCTTCTTGTTTCTCGTTTTTGCTCTTTTTCAGAGATTTTATCATCAAATGTCACAGCAGGAATCCCAGTGCTTCCATGGTGGACAGGTAATTGTTGGATTTGTGTAATTAACGCGACACGCCGTGTAACATAAGCACACCAAATGCTCTCACATGACTTGTACATTTATCATTTGCAATAGTCTCTTGTGAATAAACAAGCTTATCTAGCAAATGGCAGTACAATCGCGGAAGAAACAATGATGTACATCAAAACCTTTCAATCATGAAAGCAAATTAAAACGATGAAACACAATCATTTTCTACGTTATATCACAATTAACTATAATTGATCGATTCTATCTTTGTAATTCGCGATTTCTGCGAATGATATAAATCGTGATGAGACACTGCCTGTGTTTGTCATCAATGGTATCATTTTCCTACTATTATTGCACATTTACGCAATCGTTGCGGAATAACACTGCAATCGTATACAAACAGTAACGCGAGTTACAGTACCCAGTAATTCTAGTTGGATGGTTCGTAAAATTTAATTTTCAAATCGTCGGATGCAAACATTAACGAAAGTTGAAACATCCAATAATTGACGATAAATTGTTCATAAAATTTTGTTCTCTAATCATTATACATATAACACTAACGCAAGTTAAAATACTAAATCTCGATTGTACTGCAAATTTCGACTAAAAAGCAGACGCGATCTAACAAGAAGTCGTTTTAAAAGACTCGATCTTAATCCTCCAGTGCACGAGTTGATGAGATCCATAAATTACTCTACTAGTAATCTACTAGTTTTAATCTTCTTGAAATTATATTTTACTAGTAGTTCCATGTAACGTGGAAACGCATACAAAAAATTGTTTTCCTTTGACCCGTGCATTAAAGGGTTAAAGAGACGAGGCCCCAAACGTATCCGCAACAGTTTGAAAGCGGGAGTTTCGAACAATTAGCGATTTCGTAGCCGTGCAGGCTCTCGGGTTTTCTGAAATGTTGTGTTTTTCATTGGCACGCTTGAATCCAGGACGGAGAAGGAGAGACCGCAGACACCACCGTTTAATCCAGACTCAAAGGACTGCGGAATCCTGAGCTGCAGACCGGCCTTTATACAGAGATTCGCCGGAATAAAGGTACGCAAACTTTTCTCCCCTATCTTGCTGACTTCTTCGAAATCCCCGTAGATCGGGACAGCCGGGATTTGTTTAAGCCGCGATCGATCGTTCCCCGACTCGAGAAAACGGCGCACGCGGATGTAAGTATTGTATGAGCGTTCGTGAGTCATGGTTCGAAAGGATACGACATACGCGTCGACATTCCGTGAAAGGATTTTAGCCACTGCGGAAGATGCTAATACAGGTTTCGCGCTCGAAATTCAGCTGTTCTGAATTTGATCCATTCATTTTCCTCATAAATGCAGAAAATCCGCAGTCTACTTATCTCAGTAGACCAGACAACATCTTGGATTCCATATTGCCTGTGGCAGGAAGTCGTAACTCTTTCTGACATGTTTGCAAAGGTTAGAACGATGTCTGGTCCCCTGTGATCTATTTTTTATCTCGAAACGCTCTTCTTAACGTTCGAGCTTCTCTTTTAACTCATATCAACGCTCCTCGAGTTTTGTGTTAAGCTTCTCCGACACTCTCAAGTTCTTTTCGGACCATTCCAACCTTCTCGCGTCCGTTTCAACACGCTTGGATACTCTCGAGTCTATTGCAGTATACCCTAACTTAGTCTAGATGCTCCACACTCATCCAACTTCAAGCTCTGGTCCTCTCTAGATCAAAGCCAGGCCACTCTCATTTGAATCTGCTCCAGCCTGTTCAAGTGTGTACGAGATCGTCTCAACATGATCTAGTTTGCTCTAGTTCGGCCTAGTTTAGTGTAGTTTGTTCCAATTATATATCTAAACGCAGTCCAAAGCTGATAACTTTGAGTTTAGGCATTCTTTAGTTGCAAGCCAGTCTATTTCAGTACGGTTCCATCTCCTCTAGCTGGCTCAAGTTCGTGGAAAATAGCAGCAACACTTTTCTGATCCACTCGGATACACTTTAATCAACTTTGGTTGGTTCTAGTTCCCTTTAGTCAGCTTTAGATGACTCTAGTTTGATCTGGTATGCTCTAGTCAACTCTAATCAATTCCAGTCAACCAAAATTCACTACGATATTCATCTTTCGGGCGCGCAATGGCTTGCAATTAGTGGATAGAGCTCGCGACTACGGATACCGTCGTAAGTACCTTTGGAAATATTTCCAATGCAGTCTTCTCATTGGAGAAGATTCCATGTGACATCAAAAACTGTGATGCCCACAGTGGTTCGGAATCCACCTTAATAAACTGTAGGTTCCGTCGCTAATAACTAGACAGCGGATCTTTATGCAAAATAAAAAATTTAATAGATTGAAAATAATGTAACAGAGAGAATTTTTTAATTTTTCTAATGGTTTTACTTTTTAAATTACACCCACTCATTTTTGTCATAAATGCATAAAATCCGCTGTCTACTAATAACCACAGCAGTTGATGCTGTAAAGAAAAAAATATTCATCTTTCCCAGTGGCTAAAAAATTAATATCCCCAATAGTCCCCAACATCTAAACAAATGATTAAATGGTGATTGTAAATGATTTGAACCATCGAATGAAAGAGTAAATGCACCGTAAATGTCTGAAAATTGATGTTCATGTTCTACAATGATAAATTGAATGATTTCGATTTAGTACTTTGAGTTGCATTAGAGTTATCAAAGAATTGAATTGATGCTGATTGATATCATTGTGTGTTTTAATTGATTGCAGGTGTTTGTGTTCCTTTTATCGTTTCTCGTCACGTTACAACAGGCACTTAGTTCAGGTTACATAAATTCTGTGATCACGACCATAGAGAAAAGGTTCGAAATCCCGTCCAGTCTATCAGGGGTCATCGCGAGCTCCTACGAGATCGGGAACGTCATTACCGTCATCTTCGTCAGCTACCTTGGTAGCCGTCGACACATACCAGTATGGATAGCGATTGGTAAGCAAAATGATCCACCTACGACACTCTTAATCCCTTGAAACTCGTTTGCCATCTCAGATGAAAATTCTGGATACAGAATACAAATATTTTGAATATTCTCCAAATGATGGGAAATTATGACCAAAGAAATATATTTTTGTCACTGGTTCAGGTATTCATTTTCAATTGGAACACATTAAAAAGTGTCGTGGAGAGCCTCGTTTTTCCGTTCTATACAATTTGGATCAGACATTGATACATATTTATAGATCTCGCAAAATCGATTGGAACACGAGGTCCGAGCGTTAAGGGATTAATAGCATCATATTATCTGGCGATCGTCGCAGTGCCGTAATGTCATCGAAATTTCAGGCGCTGTAATAATGGGACTCGGGTCGATGATCTTTATGGTGCCACACTTCACAGCCGAGCCTAATTTGATGACGGCTGCGAACAACTCCAGCTCCGACAACATTTGTCGGGGCGTATCCTTGCGTGAACAGGACATGGGACTGGGTAAGCTTAGAAACAAAAACAAATTTAAAAAATCCACGTGAAAGAACAAGCTAATTTCAAAAATACTTCAAAATATTGTTTAGATTATTAAATATATTGCTATCTAATCAATTACTAAACATTTAAGTATTGTATGAGCTGTTGTATCAATTTCATATCCATAAAATGAAAAAAATCATACATATATTGTAGAATGGAATTATTCTAGGTCGGAGGAAATGTTTAACTTTCGGATGAAAATAGTTCCCAGTGCAAAGGGTTAACATTTAAGATGTCTATTATCAATTTAATTGAGTTGACATAAATTTAGTTTAAGGCAAAATGTAAATTGAATGTTTATTTGAAGGCTCAGTATAATTTGGTGATTATCTGAATGAAGCTTCTTCTTCTATTTCGCCTTGAAAAGACACGTCGCTTTAGAGTCACTTGATCCGAATAACGTGAATGCTTTTTCTTCTGTAAGCACGCTGGACAAAGAATACAAGATGATTTCCTTCTTAGGTCGTTTGTCGTCTGGATTATCATCTCCACCGCTGGCACCACACAACAATTTAAGAGGCGATAATTGTATTCAAGGATCCCCATCCACTGCTGGCCCTGTTATGTTATTTGTACTTGCTCAGTTATTATTAGGCTGTGGTGGTTCTCCTCTGTTTACTCTTGGTACTACTTACATAGATGACCACGTTCGTCCAGAGAGTGCTTCTTTATACATTGGTAAAGAAAAATCCGATTACAAAATTATTCGAACTGTTCGGAAACCGTACAATTTTTATTAACCAATATGAATTGTTGTTTTTCCAGGTTGTATGTACAGCATGGCAGCATTTGGACCAGTTTTGGGTTTCCTTCTTGGAGCTTACTTACTATCATTTCACATGGATTCCTTTTCTGGAACTATCATCAGTATAGGTAGCGAATCAATAATCTATTTTCTTTTTATATAAAATACTTCAGAAATATATTTGATCAAACTCTGAAAGGCTAAACTATTTACCATAAGAATGAAAACAGATTGCGCGAAAGGTTAATGTCTATAATGGTTTTTATTCTGCATTTATAAATACTTGGAACCTTCGCAAATATAAATATTCTTATCAATTCTTTCGCGTTGTACAAAATTTATTTAATACAGGACATTATATGAATGCAGAACAATAGATTTTCGAAAGAAATCGGAATAATTTCCTAGAGGTTGCTCACACAATTTGAAAACACTCGGGACAAGTTAATAACCAACAGAAAGCAAGAAAAAATAATGACAACCATTTTTAAACAGATCCAGGCGACCACAGATGGGTCGGCATGTGGTGGGGTGGATTTCTGCTCTGCGGTCTGCTCTTAATCTTAGTCGCAATTCCATTCTTCAGTTTCCCAAA
This sequence comes from Lasioglossum marginatum, assembly GCA_028455795.1. Lineage (NCBI taxonomy): Eukaryota > Metazoa > Arthropoda > Insecta > Hymenoptera > Halictidae > Lasioglossum > Lasioglossum marginatum. Next base: position 896,745 of record CM052245.1, read on the forward strand.
AACGCTACAACGCGAGAAAGAGAAAATACGAATCATTGAGAAGAACAAATCATGCTCGCAGAAGGAAAAAGAGCAATGCAAGGAGCCGAAGAAAGAAAAATTGGATGACAGCGGTTATGGCAAAGATGTAAAAGGTAAAGAAATAATCTTGAAAATTTAGGTAGAGAAATAGAAATTTGTGTATAAGCGAATTGAGTCCATATTTTGCATTTACAGCAAAATTGAGTAGATGAAATTCAAAATTGTTGGAAAATTTTAAAAATTCAAAATATCAATATATGATTTCTCATCTATTAAAAGCATTAAGGGAAGAAATAACATCGAATTTGGTTTCTATTTATTGCATATTTTAACCATTTTTATTTTGAATAAAGATCCGCAGTCTACTGATAAAAAAGCATGCCTGTAAAAGCATGTCCGAGTCAGGTGGACTAAAATGTTGAAACGTTTCCTTGCAGATATACCCAGAAGCATGTGGAGGTTGATGTGCAACCCGGTGTACGTGGTGACCTGTTTGGGCGCCTGCATGGAGTTGGTGATCGTTTCCGGTTTCGTGGTGTTCCTGCCGAAGTACCTGGAGACTCAATTCAGCCTTGGGAAAAGTCAGGCGAGCGTATTCACCGGATCGATCGCTATACCGGGAGCCTGCATCGGCATCTTCTTCGGCGGATGTTTGCTCAAACGTCTAGAATTAAGACCGAAGGGTGCGGTCCAGTTCGTCCTTGTCTCGAACATCATATGCCTGGTCTGCTACGGCCTCCTGTTTTTCCTCGGCTGCGACAACGTTAAAATGGCTGGGACCACTATTCCGTACTTTAACAGCAGCACGAAGGGCCCCGAGCCCTTCCAAGTAAATCTCACTGCCGCATGCAACTTTGGTTGCGAGTGTCGAATGACGGACGTCGAGCCCGTCTGTGGAAACAACGGTCTGACCTACTTCAGTCCTTGTCATGCGGGTTGCACTGCCTTCAGCTCGAAATCGAATTTCACTAACTGTGCATGTAAGCATTCCTCGTATTACGGTTTAGCTTAGTATTGTCCACTCGGGATATACGATATCCCTCGGATCGAGTTCATTGTCTCCACTATAATTATTGCGTATATTAACTATGTTCTTCATTGCGTTTCACCAGGTATACACGGAAACTTAACAATGTTGCCACCAGCGGCCCCGGAATTCGCAGAAGTGACAGTGGTACCGGTAGCAACAGCCGGCCCATGTACTTCTCCGTGCAGGACTATATTCCCCTTCTTAATTTTACTTTTCTTTATGACCTTCATTGTCGCTATCACTCAGATGCCATTGCTGATGATAGTGTTAAGGTATGTTTCATCATTAATTTTCATCGCCTCGACCATTACACAATTTTCAATTCGTATATGTTTGTCGAATATGTAGGTCAGTCTCTGAAGAAGAAAGATCGTTTGCGTTGGGCATGCAGTTTGTAATCTTTCGACTGTTCGGTTATATACCAGCTCCTATTTTATTCGGTAACTTAATCGATTCTACGTGCTTGCTTTGGAAAAGCACCTGCGGGGAGAAGGGCGGCCGGTGTCTGCTCTATGACATCGAACAATTTAGATACAGGTACATAATTTACTTCTTCATTTTTAAGTTTACTTTTGCTAATAGATTATTAAAATATATTATGCTTTTAGATATGTCGGTCTCTGCGCTGGCATTAAGATTTTAGCTCTGGCGCTGTTCCTGATCGACTGGTGGCTGGTGAGAAGGAGAAGACAGATGGAGGATCAAGCGCCATCTTTCACTGTGAACGAATTCGTAGGGTCAATTATCAGCCTTGACAAATGTAAGTGGATCCAATCATTGCATCTTCCACCAGATGGTCATAAAATAGCATTTACATTAGATGCTAGCAGTAGAAGAGGCTCACTCATCTCATGCGCAATTATTTTATTTAGTCAATCGGAAACAAAATATGCTTCCTAACTTTTCTTGATGGTCCACACGAGAAAGAAGATACACTCTTTCACTTGGTGTAGTTAGATTTTATCTGAGAGCCTCCAAGTTGAAAGTTTCAGTAGAGATTGTTTCTTGACTTCAGGAGGTAGACTCGTTTCTAGGATTGCAAGAGTGCAGGATGTGCCTTCTCATTTCTCGATAATGTAAAGATGGGGTTTTTCAGTAGTCAAAAGCGTTAGATAAAAAATCAATCTAGGCCGCGATCGCCCCTCAAAAGTTCCATTTTTACGTTTACGAGGCGTAATTTGCATTATTCGGCAGCGTGTGGCTGCCGCAGCTTTATGATAATAGCTACATGCGCAGCTGTATGCTTCCGAATAATGCAAATTACGCCTCGTAAACGAAAAAATAGGACTTTTGAGAGCGACAGCGCCCTATGAAAAACCCCATCTTCGCATTATCAAGAAATGAGAAGGTGCATCCTGTATCCTTGCAATCCTGGAAACGAGTCTATACCTTCAATGGTGTTCTGTATTGCAGTGTTCGAGGAGAAACCGCATCACCACAACATGGTGGAGGACGGGATCGTCCCGAACTCGGAGACGGCCACGCCGTCCTCGGTATCGTCGCCTACCGAGCCCACGAAGTCGACGAACCTCGAAGAGACCGGCTCGTCGAACCAGACCCAAGACTCGACGGAATCGGCGAACCGGTCGAAGAGCGCGATGGACGTCGAAGTTCCGGATACGAGGCAAGCACCTCTGGCCATCGAAGAGCCGGACGTTGAGGTGAAGCCTCTGACTGGTAAACCCATGGAGAACCATGCACGGAACGTTTAATGTTTGTCGCGCGCTAGAGGCTGTACAATTGATTCTATAATATCAAAGTGGGTGATACACGGGGGTTCGATGGCAAATCATTTTGTCGTCGCAGCAAACCTCTAACGATTTGTGCAATCCTAACTGAACGGGAGAGGGGAGGGGGCATGCTCCCCCGAATCCGCGCCGAGAATCGATAATCGGTTTGGTCAATGGGGGGAGGAGCCGTGGATCCATGTATTTATGGTGCTAATATACTTTTTTAATGAGATTTAACGAAGAGCGACCGTGATTTAAATTCCGTTGGAACTATAAGTGGAATCGTACATTCGTATATTCTTGCACACTGGACGAGGATATTTTTACAATGATTACATTTTTGCGTGGGATGTATCGTTTACACCGGTACGAAATGATTTGCCATGGATCTCCATTTATGGTTTGGCTATTTTTAGGAATTAATATCACTAGGGTGTACATTTTTACGGGGATGCGATTACTACGGGGTGATCCGATCGTTCTGTTGCCGGTTGTTTGAACGATGGTGAACATGTTTCAAGGACTCTATAGAGTGATTCAACGACGAAGTCACGCTATGTTTTTTCTTCTGATTTCACAAAAAGAGTTCTTAGATCTGTTCTCTAGATCGACTCCTTTTTCGGTTTAGCGTAGTGTCCTTTCGTTGACCTTGAACTGCGCTTCGCGTTAAAAATAGTGTTTCTAACGTAGAGTGTGTATTAAAACCTGTTTTCTGTAGTGGCAAATACTCAAAAGATAGATTCTCAGTGTAATTTCTCCAATTACACGTTAATATCCTAATTAACAGTAGGTGTTTACTATATCACTACTACAGTTATACTTATCTAGAAGAAAGCATGTAGCGTATACAAACATGATATAAGATGTGATACAGATACCACTTGAGATAAGGATCAAGTCTCACGACGGAACCTATGATCATGATATTTTTAAGGTGAAGATCAACTCAAGGTCGGTCGGCGGATGCGTGTTTGCGATTCCTCCTGGCCTCAGCTATTCAAGGTCTCCCATAAAACGAATTTCAAGTACTTTGCATGTCCTCGACATCTCTTCGTCGTTGAATCAACGCGAAGAATCGTCGCCGTTGTTCGACACCGACATAGTAATGGCAACGGAGGTTAGGGGTCACTCTGTACATGTCAATAAATAGGAACATAATAGGTGAATAAAGGTAACTCGTCTCGGACACACATTGTAACCGGTGTTGTAAGCTAATCGCGAGGGACTTACGGTGTCCGAAACGAGTTCTGACAAAACCAGCCTTGAACGGTTTTGCGAAACAAGACAAAAGAACAAAAAAAAGGAAAAAGATAAAGAAAGAAAGCAAGACGAACGATAGGAGGAAAGAAGATAGCGAAAAGCAAAGGCCAACAAGGACAAACGTTGTAAATATAAAAATTCCTGCCTTAAGAAATACAAGACTAGACAAACGTATATTTAAAAGAAAAAAAAAGTAATCGACTAAGTGATAGAGTTAACGATTCTATATAATGAATATCATTGATTGCAGATCGAGAGCTGCGATTTATTTTATAACTAGTGGTTAGGCTTTCTCAGAAATGAAGTAGTCAATTTAAACGTATAGTGATGTAAAACACGGACGACAAGGATCGTAGTTGACTCGTTTGCGAATACTTTTTTTCTTTTTTTCGTTCAAAACCACGAATTGCAATGGTGTAACTGTTCCACTGTTCTTCTTTCAATCATTTTCATTTGTTCTCTCGGTTCCTCCCTTCGCAAGGGAAGGGGGCGAAACCAGGAAACTACGCTTTTGAAACGAGCGACGACGCCTGATCTCGAATGTTGTTTTTTTTTTGTTTTCTCCTGTTTCTTCTCGAACGTACATCAGCGACACTATTTTAAGAGCTTTCCGAGAGCATTAGCGTGTAACCGGAAACGGAGACGATGCTTCGAATGCGACGATAACGTGTCGCACTCGTGTCCTATACCGAATGAATTCTATGCTTCCACGCAACGAACGAGCAGAAGGGAAAAGAAGGAAACGAAAGGGGACTCGCAACGGTTTTTGTTAGCGAATAACGATTACTCGGCGAAATCAAGGGTCAATTGGGATTAAACGTCACTCCGAGACACGTCTCGACACTAAGTTCTGGCCTCGGCCGCTGTCAATAGCTCGCTGACAATCGGCGAGCCCGAAGCAGTGGCGGATTATGCATTTGCAAGGAGCAATCGAGAAATTTAAGAACCCTACGGAAAATTGTATACTTCCGACATTCAGAATGAACGCAGACTATCAAATTTATTCATATTTCTTATTGCGTTGATGATGTAACATAGTTAAATACGAACATAATCCGCCACTGGCCAGGAGTCTACTTGTTTTGTACCTGAAAGTCTGTCGTATCAATTTTCGATATTACAAATGAAGAGTTTAACGAAGAAAAAAAAGATGTGAAGAAAGCTAATGAGAAAAGAAAGAAAGAAAGAAACTATATTAACTCAGGAAAAGAGATTCTATAATGCACCTCTAAACTAAATTGATGGGAACGATACAAAGGAGCCGGATAATATGAATAGAGAGAATCTATCGCTGGATCTATGAAGTCTTAGCCTAAGAGAAAGTGAAATTATTAAACGTTACTTCAGCTCAATTTCCTTTTAAATGAAAAAGAAAAACGATGAGAAACTAAGGAGATCGTACGAGAAAGAGAGATATGAGAACTATGCATACAAAAGACTTTTTCAGAGGAATGTAATCGATATTTAGATGTTAACACCGTTCTTTCTTTTGCATGAGCCGATGATTTATACTGTTCCACGGATGTCGCTTTCGGTACGAAACCGTTCCACGGATCGCTTGTACGATTCTAGCGTTAATTTTACGTAATCTCAAACAATGTACACTTAAGCAATCACAGAGACATATACATACATACATACATACATACATACATACCACACTGTCCTGGCTAAAACACGTCACAGCATTTACTTACTTTGAGAAAGAAACGAACACTTAACATAGGCTGCAGGCGTTTACGGGGTTCCCAAATTTTAAAAAACGAATTACGAACGGTGTCGGATAGGAATTCATTTGTCTTGTAAAACTTCTCATTTGTTCGACTGTAAAAAAATTGTAAAATATCATGCGGTCGTTCTGTTAAGTTGTGTATAGCGAAATATATGGGAAACGCGTAAAGGCCCGCAGTCTACGCCTATGTACGATAATCTCGCACGCTGTTTGGCCCGTCACTGTCAATTTTTCGAAGTGTAGTACACGCTACTATATTTTAGAGGCAATTTTGATGTTCGAACTCGGCCGTAGAATCTCGGAATCCACCGTTCCCGCCATCCTCGAGACCGTGATGATCTCTCTAACTACATATTGTAATGCACTTACATATATTATACATACATATACCTACTTTTGTGATATGAATCTCTATCGAACGGTGGACCCCGGTCGCGTACGACCCCCGTAGGAGTTTAAACTAAAGGAACGATGGGGGAAAACCATGAAAGAGATAAAATAAAATAAAAGTGCTGTGAATAGATGAAAAAAAAGAGATACACGTCGAATCAAATACAATTTACACTACGACGGTGAGGATGCGTATCGCAGCAGGGTGGATCGCCTGGATGAGTCACTGTAACTCACGTGTTGAGTATTGCTCTTCTTCTTCTTCTTCTTCTTCTTCTTCTTTTTCTCCTTCTCCTCTCCTCTCTCTCTCTCTCTCTCTCTCTCTCTCTCTCTCTCTCTCTCTCTCTACTTCCCCGACTTTATCGCGGAGATTATGAACCCGTCGTAGGCTATACACGTTACAATGTGAATACCTTGTGGCTTATTTTCAGATAGACATTAGACACGATTCACTGGAGGAATCGTTAGGCGAATGTAACACAGAAAACAGAGAAAATCATTGGAAAATACAATAGATTGTAACCGGTCAGTTTAGATCTGGATTAAAATGTAGCGATTTGATGCTTAATTAAGGTACAGTTAGATAAAAGAATCCATGTGAATATAATGTTAACAAAAGGATATATCATTGGACGACTTAGCGGTATGTAATTGTGTTAATACGAAGCTTAAGTAATTTGTTTTAACATTTGTATTATGCTGCAGTGAAACCACTGCTAGATAATTATATAAAATGAAGGGAAGGATCGGATGTTGAATAGAGTATAACTGATAGGGCTTCTATAGCCGGCAAGTTTAAGTCGATTAGGTAAAACGGTTTCACAAGTCTCCCAAGAATCTATTTTATCTTTTTAATTTGCTCTACTGAGACCCTCAGCTACAGTTTGCTCAAATATTTTACACAGATCATCAGATGTTTGTACTTTTTAAGTGACGAGTTCTTGAAACTTTAATGTCTACATTTCTCGGAGTAGGTGAAGAACACGATAAGTTGAAGTGCAGTAAAGTGTCATTCGTATAGATGCAGCAAGAGTCTCGTTAGGAAGCTGAGTTCATTGCCACAAGACAGACCACCCACGTTTCTCGAGCTCTCTGTAAACATGTTGTTGATAAGGTAACCTCGTATGCTATTCACCGTCCTATCTACCATCAACAAACACAGAACGAAGGAGCTATTGCTTGCGCTATGTAACTCCCTTCCACAGTCAGTTTGTAATGAAAGACAAAATGCAATACAAATACACGGAAACTATAGCTGAGTGTAACCTTTCCGGGCTCAAGATCGTCTCAAGTTCATGCTACCATATTCTCCATATTGTTTATCAATTTTTATATTGTTCAACTAAGATACAGTGACTCATCTGTTCGAAATGTTGCTAGCTGCTTCCTCGGGATCTTTCTAGGATAAAAATAAGAATTTTTTGGGTAGGTTCTTTCTCAATGTACAAAATACTTGTTTCATCGTGTTTTGATTTTATTGAGGATGACACAATTATTTTATTAGCAGTAAAGGGTATAAAAGCAGTTTTCTTTTAAAAGAAAAACTAAGGTTATTGTTTTACAAAGTCCTAATTGGAAACAGCAATTTTATTCATAAACTAAGAAGTTGTCTTAATAGAAAATTATAGATGATTGCATAAGCTCGTGCCCGATCTCAAAAAATAAAATTCAATGGTTTAATTTTAAAGAATACAGCTTTATTAATCATTTATTTCTACAATTAGAAAAGAATGGTAACTATATACAAATTTTTTTTTACACTCCGCCTTGCAGCACAGTTTGCGACACGAACTTATGCAATCATCTGATTTTACAGCACTTATGTGAAAAATCCTAATGGATAGAAAAAATTTGCAGAATTAATTTGTCCACTATTCAAGCGATTTTCCGAGGAAATGGCTCGCGGATCTATAATCTATACGATCACGATCCATCCTGCACATCTGCCAAGACACCGCAACTGTACATATAAATAGTTAGAACGATTTATATCGAACAATTGAAGTTAAAGACGGAGAGTGCGTGTGGTACACGTATTATATACGATAAAAATATAGATTTTATGTGGTCGCTACTGTTAACATAACGTTCCGTTTCTACGCGAAACTACGATTGCAGAAGAGGACATAGAAAATACTGAAAGAAAACTATAATGATTTCTGGGAGAGGGACGATTGCGCGCGGCGACCCGCACAATTTTTTCACTCGCGTTACTTAAATATTTTTACAGAAGCCATTTTTTCACGCGCACCTCGATCGCGTTCGTAAAACGACAGGGCGAAAAAGAAGAGGGAAAAATCCAAAACGAACCGCGTCGATGTTCAACGTTATCGATCTGATTTCACCTGACCGATTAATTCGATCATAGTATTACAACCCGTCTCACCGCGCTACCGTAAACAAAAAATAAAAAAACAAGATTACTACTACTATTACTACTACTCGTAACGCTAGCGTTTTAACATATCGTTTACGTTTACTTCTAACCGATATCATTATTTAGTCAATTCGAGCGACATTTCTGTTTCGTCACGACTATTTGCTGTAATGTAACATTCCCAACGCTACAGTAAAGCAGCAGAAAGAAAAAGCGAAAGAGATTTAGCGTGATGTGTGTGTGAGTGCGTGTGTATATGTACGCTTGAGAGAGGCAGAGAGAGAGAGAGAGGGAGAGAGAGAGAGAGAGAGAGAACGAGCGAAAGAGGAATGGGTTTTAAGTATTAGGTGGGAGTTCTAATAGGTAAACGAAAATATAAATTAAAGAATGTTGTGTACATAGATATTGACTATTATATACAGTAAATATAAACTGCTTATAGATGTAATGTATTTTTTGTAGGGACCATAATATAAGCAGAAAAACAATATGAAACGTTTTTGATCAGTACCGAAGAGTGATATGAAATTGCGACGGTTCTGTGTAAAGTTTATGAAAAGCAATACGTGGTTGCTGAGAGGAACGGGGGAGGGGGGAGCTAGAGAGTTTAGGGGATTACGGGCTCGGAACAGGGATGAGCAAAAAATTGCTGCGGTATTCAAATACATCCGATAAAAACATTTTCGAGCCTCGAAGAATCTTCGTGTGATTCTCGTCTCGAAATTTTTGCTCACCTTTGATTCCGAACATCAAAAAAGAAAAAAAAAACGAAGCTAACAAATCAGGGGTATCGAATGTTTCGAGTTCACGACGGAGTTGGAAGATCGCAAAACGAGTTTGGCGAGATTGTAGCCCGTTACGTTTTTATTTGTGCAAACGTTCGTAGAAGAGAGCTTGATGTGGCGCCATGGTCCGAGATGGATGAACTTCTAGACGAGCGATTTCGAATAATGAATGAAAGACGAGCTGCTTATATTGTTTGTCGAGGAACGATTCGAATTCTAATTAGGGAGAATGCGTCGATATTACGTTTTCAATAATAAATAAACACATATCGAATTTTTAGTACGTTTCAGTTTGTTGTTTTATTTTCCACCGGCCGCGGGCTTGGTTTACCTAATCGACATTATTGAACGTCTCAATATTCCTTTAGGTATTTCTTTACATGAAAGAATAGCAATTATTTCCATACTAACACTTTCCTGCCAAAAAAGAAGTTATCGGTTGCCGTATTTCGTCGAACACATTTTCTTTTAACGTCGGAATAGTTCATTTATTGTTCGAAGAAATTGCTGTTCATTCCTGCGAGGATAGGATCTCTTCTGCGAATTAATCGAGACGATTATGAACAACCATAGGCGCGGCAAACTCAGTTGTCTGCTCAAGGCCACTTCCTTCACTTATGCTGTCACATTTGAATTATAGTCAGATTGTATAATTTTGAATTATTACGGTACATTTAAACGTCTGAAAGATAACAGAAAGATAATATTGCATAAAGGTTTCAGTGTGTTGCAGGTATTTGGATTTTGTATATTTTCCGCAGATTGTAGAGTAGATTTATGAACACGCATTTGTTAATATATTAATTAATTCATCAGGGTACAACAGTCTTCGAAAAGTGTTCTTGAAGGTCTCAGCTGACGTTGCCACACACAAAAGCCGTCGGAATAAGCGGAAGATCGTCTCGATGTAGCACCGAAGTATCATACGTTCGCAAAAGTCTGTTCATGCGAAATCACGCGGCGTACAAAAGCATTTCAATCGAATTCCTGGGATTGTTATGCGAGTAACCGTTACCGGACTGCAGACTTTATGCGCCTAAGCAGGGAATCGTTCGCGATGAAAAGACCCTGTTTAACTGCAATATGTAGACTTGCCGACCTTCCCATCGTTCCAATGCAATTAGGAACAAGACAGAATGAATATTAATGAGGCAGAGCGAGAGGAGAACTTCAAGGAATTATAGAACCTCAAAAAGGATAATAATTAAAAATCTAATTTATTTCCGCTTTCCGGAAAACATCGATATTTTTGTCTCCGTAAAAATCTGCAGCCCGTAAATTGCTCGCATCGCAAGGATCTTTCATAGTCCTTTTATTTCTCGATCGAACGACCGTTTCGTTGCACCGTGTAACTTGAGAACTATGCCTTAAAACGAAAGAAAGAATTTAAAAGACAAACAAAGAAAAAACAAATTAATGCGTAATTCGTAAGAAACGCGTGACGATGGTACAACCGGCAAGGAAATCAATGGTGATGAAAAACGATTGTAATTTATGAACAGAGAGGACGAGAGTGCGAGAGAGAGGGAGAGAACGCGAGCGAAAGAGAAAGAACGAGAGAGATCTATAAATATAGAGATTATATAAAATAATGTTAGACTGTAAGAGATTCTCGTATTTTCCCCGGTCATAATAATTTTGTCCTCTCCCTGTTGGAACCCCGCTCCTTTCGATTATGGTTTTACGGTTTTTCATCCCACCTCCCGCCCTTATTAGGGAATGAATATAATTGTCGTGCGTGCGCGCGCGTGGTCAAACGCTGTTCTTTCACGAGGATACGTTCTGTTCTTCATATCAGACTATTCTCTGAATCTCTTCCTTAGATCCGAGAACCGAGACACACTTTGTAAATCGTTGTTAGCAATTCCGATCGTTTTCACACTGATCGATCGAGGGACGGCGATCCGTGGTGTATCGTCGTTGTTGTCAGTGACCGCCTTTTACTCGACTCTCATCCGAACTTAATTTCTTCAGAAGTAAGGCACAAACAATGTATTTACAATGAATAAATGTTTTGAAACCTGTTAAACCAACGAGCCTCGCCATTTTATGCTGCAGCGCCTCGCGCGACCGGAAGTCCTCCTGGTACCAAGATGGCGTCGCTGTGTCTTCAATTCGGAGCTGGTATACTTCAATCTTGAGATGTTAATTTAACTTGCAAGAACTTGCGTCAACAATTGTTTCAGCTATATTTATAGTGTGGATTTTATGCATTTACACTAAAACCTGTAGGGTGCAATTTAAAACAGCAGTGGCGAACGAATTAAAAAATTTCAATATATTATCTTCAACTTTTGAGGTTCCTATCTTCAAGAATACAAAAATACGATTTCAAGTCTGCAACAACAAAGTAGAAAATCCTCTCCACAAATTGGACTGAGTCATCCGGTGTTTCACAGTTCCTATCAGATAAGAATCACTCGTTCCTCGAATTGCATCGTAATCTACGTGAATCAATGTTGTTAAAAGTAATGCACCGACTCGTTTCGGTGACGCAACCGTTTCGCGGAGAATTACGCTCGGAATAACATTATGTGAACAATACCCTCTTATCCGTGAAAAGATCCGATTCTATTACAAAACTTCGATACGACCGATCGATCTTGTATTTATACAAGTTGCATATTTACAAGTGACACGCTTAAATATAACCGCGTAAAAATGGCTCTGCACGTGTATAAAAATCTCCCGTAAAAGGTATGATACGAGAACGGCCCACGGTCGCGAAATAAAAATAGCACGAATGTCTCCACGCACGTTTCTTGAACGGTTATTAATTACCCGATCTACTGGCGCGGCGCTATTCCGGATTTAATTACACCGCGTTGTTGCATTCGATACCGATCGCAACGCGATCCACCCAAAAGGCCGACACAATTTGCGTAACGTTGAGTCACGTGTGAATCTGCATGGAAAGTGGTGGAACTCATTCCTTCCTGTTATGCAATCCTTGTGAATGATAACCAAGTAATCAGATCTGCCGTGCTGTATAAGGCTGACCGATGCAGGTGCACTGGATCCTCCTCTTGAAATTGGGAAACAGGTCTGCGAGACCTCTTTCTCAATTGTTTTGATTTATGCAATGCACAGAAACTGTGTACACCTACAAACATCAGTGGAATGTCTGGAACTTTTTATTTTACAATTGAAATTGTAACGATGCTAAATATGTATATTAATTCAATTATTGCATTTTTAAAGTACATTTTGAAAGTCCATTTAAAGCATTTATAGAAGACGGAGAGTACGAAGTATGAAAATTGAGTAATATATGAAAGAAATAGACGGTGGAACGTGACACACACACAAAAGGGCAAAGTTCAGAGAGTCTACCGCTATTAAAGTTGACCTTAATTTTATTGTCGTTCCCATTGTCGAGGAGCCATTATTTCCACGAAAATCGTTCTATCATCGGTACCTCCGGGCTAAGAATAAAAATGTACAATTAACTGGGTTACCGAATCTCGGGATACATTTCGTGGAATTAGGGGTTGATTATTCAGAATCGTTCGTAATTTCCTGGTACCGGAAGCGCGACGTAATATCCCCGAACATGCGACGTGCTTAAAAATAGCCATTGATTGGTGTATTTACTTTCATTACTCATCATTAACGTTGTCGTTCTCTAAGAAAAGTATAAATAACATATATCGATGTTACCTAATACCGGGAAAGTTTCTTGTGTATACTTTTATACTTTTGTGTATACTTTATGTATATAAAGTATTCTTGTGTATCTAACTGAATATACGAAGTAATCGTTCAAGGTGAAGTAAACACTAGACTGCAGATCTTTATTCAGAATAAAAGTTGTCCATGTCAATTATAGACTAATATATTTCTTCTATTAGTCACCTCAATAACAATAAATTCTATAAATAATTTTAATGAAACTATAATAATAGAATTCCTATCACGAGACTTACAAAATTAGGGAAAATGTACAATGAACCTTCAGGGTAAACACCCGAGACATTCTACAAGATGTCCGAAAAATGTTGTGCGTCCTTGGGAGGGATGATATCGGATTTATATAATATATAATATGAAGTAACCTTTTCCTTCGCGAAAATGTTCTCCGCCCGCAGCTTCGTTAACCCTCATCCGTCCCTTGTGTCAATTTAACACAGTTTTGAAACTTGGTGATTTTTATTTTTTTAATGCGAAACACATAACACAAAACCTTAAGATGTAAATGTTAATTCATCAATTTGAATTAAGAAACATCGAAAACTTACCTTGTTATTTATTTACCTTGTTTACCTTGTTATTTCATCGATCTTTTACCACTGTGTCAATTTGCCAAGAAAAGACACCGAGGGACGGATTCAGTTCGTAAAATGAGGGGGAATTATTAACGAAAAGCGCGGTCCAATCGGAGTGCGACTACAGTGGACGGATTCCGGTGTGGCCAATAGCAACGCCACGCTCAGCGGGACCAAGCCGTGATCTTTATGCATTTATGAAGAAATTGATTGGGTCAAATATAAAACAATAAAGGATTAGAAAAGTTTCAGAATATCGTAATGTTCTTTTCAATGTAACAAAGTCATTAAGGGATGAAATTAATTTTTGTTTTATCCTTGCCCCCCACAATCAATGCAGAACATTTTTATTTTGCATAAAGATCCGCAGT